>ML363832.1:0-55300 GCA_005239505.1 Nicotiana paniculata | reverse complement strand
CTTAATATTTATAGCAAAAAAGTATAGAATTTCGGTGTGGTCAAAAAATAGTTGTTCACAAACTATAAACGTACATGAAATCTATTATCAAAGTCTTGTGTGATACAATCCTTTGATAGTACGAAAAGATCTAACAACTGTAAATTTTGAATCAATCTAACTGACTTCAACTTGCAACATCTCTTTGACAAGACTGAATTCGCTTCGTTTGAATCTAACTAGTTACACATGATGTTTTGGTTAGCTGGGGTCGTTATGTGATGTCTATAACTGGTATCTAAGCTTGCACATGACAACATGTTTCCAAATTTTCACAAAATGCATCCTACAATACTTGTCCAGTTCAAAGCAGGATGGGCGTTGTTGCGACTTTGTCGCAAAAAAGCGTGATCATACTTGTATAGACTTGTACCAAACCTGTTATATGTAGGTTCATTATGTGTAGTATATGTGTCATGTACATGGGAGCTCCTCCAAAAATCTCTGAAATTGCCCGCCCAAAGCTGTACAAAACCATGGTCAAACATACCTAATATAGGCACTAGACAATCCTTGCACGTCACACTGGCACTTGAGACTCGATGGGCTGTGTGTTTTGAATCTTGTGTGATCCTCAGTAAATGATAGAGGCAAAGGAATATGCATTCCCTTGTATATTTCTTCCCGTATTCTCCACACTGAGTATGGCAATGAATCATGTAACATAGGCTTATACACTGCCTTGTCTTTGCATTTTTGATATAATAATCGGGCTACTCTATGTAGTGATTACACCTATAGGGGTTGAGTATCAAAGATACTAATAACACCCTACTAGGTTTGGCCACAACATAGAGCCACACCCCCTCCAAGGTACTTGCAAAAATAAAAAACATGTTAGAGAAAAAATATTTCCTCCTCTCATCCCTTAAGATTTGAGTTGGAAGTGTCTTGTTTTCTCCTTCCCTTATATTTTGCCTCATTCCTCCATAATACTTTCTCCACCTACTCTTATTTCTTATGACCTCCCCTTGTAACGACCCGACCGGTTGTTTCGCGTATTAGGACCCCGTTCCCCTAAATGAAGTTCCCCATAGTGGCTATTCGTTCTTTATGACTTTCGGGGACGGGTGGTTCGGGATTTGGGAGTGATTAGAGTGCTTTAGGAACATTTGGTTCCTTAAAGTTGGCCTATTTGGTCAAATTTGACTTCGGTCAACATTTTGAGTAAATGATCTCAGAATTGAATTCTGACAGCTCCAGTAGTTCCGTATGATGATTTCGGAGTTGGGCGTATGTTCGAATTGGGATTCTGATGACCCGGGGGCATTTCGGCGCCCAATATTGAAATAAGAAGTTCCTTAAGTTCATATTTTAGTTCGGGACATGTTTTTGTCTTATCGAGGTTCGAACAGAATTCCGAGATAGGGAATAGTTCCGTTATGTTAATTATGACTTGCCTGCAAAATTTAGGGTAATTTCGAGTTGTATAGGTCAGTTCGGCGCGTTGTGAGCGAAGTCTAGAAAACTTGAAATTTCTAAGTTTGGTTCTTGGGGTTTGGGGGTGTGATTTTGAGTTTTAGCGTTGTTTTGGGTGTTTCGAAGGCTCGAGCGAGTTCGTCTTATGATTTGGGACTCAGGTATATTTGGATTAGGGCTCGGGTGGGCCCAGGTGCCTCCTGGGCACCTAACGAGGCCAAAAACCAGCTAAAACAACTGCTGGTGCAGCTGTTGCTGGTGTGACCGCAGGTGCGGTTGCCCAGCCGCAAGTGCGGAACCACTCCTGCAGCCCAGCCTCGCAGGTGCGAAATTCCAAGGGCCCCCTACCTTCGCAGGTGCAGAACAATTTCCGCAGGAGCGGGTCCGCTGGTGCGGAAACCCCTCCGCAGGTCCGATCCGCAGCCCCCTCGCCATTTTCCGCAGGTGCGATTATTTTCTCTCCGGTGCGGGACCGCAGGTGCGGTCCCTGGGTCGCAGGTGCGGAAACCCCTGTAGGCAGACCTCTTTAAATGTTTAAAAAAAGGGTTGTCTTCATCATTTCTCATACACAAACTCCATTAGAGGGCCTTCAAGCTTGAGCAGCCCCCTCCACGACCTATATAGTGCTAAGGTGAGTAATTCCTCTCTATTTTTCCTAAAATTTTACATGGAATTCAACTAGAATTAATTACTAAAACATCAAAAAACCAAGAATTTAGATAGTACAAGTTAGGCCTCTTAAGAATTTGATACATCACCCAATGATTGACATGCATTCCAGTAAAGTTACATAATTATGATCCTTAGTCTTCGAGTGAGTGATCCCTTCGGGAATTTTCGGAGTCCGAGCGTGTGGGCCCGGGGTGGATTTTGGGAATTTCTCAAGAATGTTTCATTTTGGAAAAATTATAATAATTTCCCTACTTTGAGCATGCATTGATGTCCTTATACTATATTTGTCTAGTTGCGAGCCGTCGAGGGTAGATTTCGGAGATTTGGGCGCGTCCTTGATCCGAGGGGTGGTTTCATCACGAGGTGAGTCTCCTTTCCAACCTTGTAAGGGGGAAATGTCCCCATAGGTTCTTTATTTGCTATGTATACACGTTGTTGGGGACGCGTACGTACCAAGTGACGAGAGTTCGTATGTGGCGACTATATTGCTATGTCGGGTAGCTTTAGGACTCACGAGCATGCCACTATGTGCCTTATTTGTACCGTGTATGTGTTGAGAGTTGTAATTATCATCGAGGTGATATGGAAACATGAAAAATTATGATTTAGATCCTAGATGGCTATCCGTGGTATTGACACAGTCCTGTTGAGTTCACTGTTGAGTTGGTACACACATGTACTTATATATAGACACACTTGTTATCGAGTCAGCACCCGAGCTGCATGTATCATGCGCGGCCGTGGGTCAGCTTATTATTATCGAGTCAGCACATGAGTCGTAGGTATGATGCGCGATTGTGGGTCAGCTTATCATTATCGAGTCAGCACACGAGTCGCAGGTACGATGCACGATCGTGGGTTAGCTTATTATATCGAGTCAGCACGCGAGTCGCACGTATGATTCTCGATCATGGGTTAGCTTATGACCTCAGTCCCTATGACCACCCTTATGACTTCGGCCGTTCGTCTTGCCCTGGTATGTGTATGATCACTTGAGTTCTGAGTCACTTAAAATTGGAGTGTCGGGTGTTGGTTAAGAGAAGATTTTGGTACTTTGTTGTTGCTTTTCCAGTTATTATCTGGATTTCATCATTTGCTATGTACTTGTTGCTCACTGTTTCTCATGCCTATTGCTTTAGCCATATCTCGTCATATATTATATTGCTGGACCTTAGTGAGTACCTAGTCGACCTCTCGTCACTACTCTTTCGAGTTTGGGCAGGATACTCACTGGGTACATATTTATTATGTACTTATGCTGCACTTCTTCTTCTTCTTCTTCTGTACTTGACTGTACAAATCAGGAGGCTGGTACATCTGAGTATCATGCCAGTGATAGATACTGACTTGAGCTGATTCGACTTCGCGGTGAAGTGCTTTTCCTGACGATCTCTGGCAGCACCCCAGAGTTTCTTTTGTCATTTTCCCGTCTACTTCATTCAGACTGTGGGATTGTGTGTGTATATATATTATCCTTTTATATTCAGATAATTGCCCGTGATACTCGTGACACTAGTTCCTGGCACACACGTAGCATATTTTGAGTTTTGGGCTGCATATTTATGCATAAGCTTATCTTTTGACTCATGTATCGTATGGTTTTATTTATGTCACAGGCTATCATCATGCTAATAAATATTTAAAACTGGTAAACGTTGGGATAATTAATCAAATGGGAAGGGTAATACTTAGGGTAAATCATGTTGGCTTGCCTAACCCCGCTGTTGGGCGCCATCGCGACCTGACTTAGGATTTGGGTCGTGACACCCCTTCACTTCCCATGTCAATTTGTTCCTTCATCGATTAGCATTTGGCTTGGCAACTCTTACCCATAAGTATAGTATTTGAAGTTTATCATTGTTTAGTATCTTCTTTCCTTGTGTGTCTAGTTCCCCAAATGAGTGTACCTGTTGTATATGTTGTTGATCCAATGCCAAGTTAGCTAGATGATGAGCTAATTTATTGCCTTCCCTCAGTACATGAATTAGCTGGAATACACCCTGTGAGCATGTGATTTTTACCCTACCAAAAATATTCCTACAAAATTAATAAATAGATTATTCCTATTTATTTTTAGATTTTTGGTAATTATTTGAAATTATTTGCATTTAGTTATATTTTTTTCATTTTTAAAGTCATAAAAAAAAAATATTTAAATCCTCATAATATAGCATTATTAGGTTTTTAGTTGAATCTAATACCTAATTACATAATTTGATTAAAAGAAAATCACCAAAAATTGTTTGTTTTTGATATTTTTTAGTCTTAGTGTTAAAATTAGTAATTTTTCTTTTAAAATTTAAGATTGACTAATTATGTAAATAATACAAGTAGATAGCTAGTTAATTTTACAAATTAAGGTAGCTTAGTACTTAATTAGGATTTAGTTAAATTAATTAAATTTTTAGAAGTTAATTAAAGAAAATAGGGGTTTAATTAGATTTGGTCGGACTGGGCCAAATTTAAGTCAGCCCAATCCTAATATTCGGTCCAAATTACCTAGCCTAACACTCCCAAACCGGTCCAGTCCACCGCCTAAACCAAACGACATAGTTAGATGTCAATCAATCCAGATCGTTGATCTTCAATAGCTCCAACAGTTCGGAGCTGGCCTGTCATTTGGCATATATACCTAAGCCGTCCTACCCCCTCTCATTTCAAACTCCCCCTATCTCACATCTCTCTCTCTAAGCCTCACCTAAACCCTAGCCGCCTTACCACCCTCTGCCGAAATTCGCCTATGGCGGCGGAGAAACCCTTGGGCGCTCACAAACCACCCCTATCAACTGCCCTCATTCTTCCTAGTTTCCCCCCACTAATCAAAACCCCCAAACCCCATGAAAACCAGTAGGTTTTGAGCTTAAAAAGAACCAGAAACCCTAGCTTCGCCCTAGAGCTGCTGCCGGAAATCGCCTACAGCGGCGGAGGAATCCCAAAACCACCCAAACTTACCCTATAAACTCCTCTCACCCTACCAATCAAATCTCCAAAACCCCGTCAAAATCAACATATCTTAGATCTTAAAACCCAGAAACCCTAGAGCCGCAACTCAAAATCGCCTATGGCGGCGGCTGAGTCCTAGACCTACCAAAAACTTTACTCTACAACCACAACACCCCCTAGAACCCTACTTTACCCATAGATCCCAAAAATCCCCACCAAAAATCCTATATCTTAGATCTGGGTCTCCAAAACCCTAGATCTGCCTTTCCCTTTTTCAAATCTCACCTAGTTCGTCTAAAAATCATCATGTCAAGATCTCCCATCAAGGGTCTCAGATCCCAGATAGGAGTCTTGGCATGAGGGTTTTTAACGGCTAGATTCCCCTTATTTCACAAAAAACAGTTTAGGTATAATTTCTGTCTTTTTCCTTTTTTCTTTTTCTATTTTTTCATTATCTCTATTATTATGTGTTTTATCTTTATTTTTATGTTTACTGTTTTTATGTGTTTGCTGTTATCTTCTTTAAAATTAATTAAATATAATTCCTGTTATTTTTATTTTTATTTGTTTGCTGTCTTATTTGGTAGTTGTTAAGAACTGGGCCTCACTGAAATGGCCCTTTCCACCTGGCTTAGAAATTGGGCCTGTCTGTGATAGAAATGCCTATAGCTTTGTTAAAGCTTAAAGAACCCAAGGTCTTTAGACCAAGAGTCACACGAATCAAGCCCAGAACCAGTCTGGTTCTGAGGCAATTCCAAAGCCTTTAAGGGTCAATTTTGGAATCTTAGTTTGAAAAATTTTCAGTAAATGATTAGAAACTTCTAGAATAGGGGCAACTGTCCCGATGCTGAGTAGGAAAGGATAGGGATAAGATCCAAAATATTCAGAAATTGGACAGTTGTCCATTTTCTATGATAAGAAGGTACCAGAAATTAGACAACTGTCCATATTTCTGTTTAGGAAAGATGCATTTTCCTGATTTTATGGAATGCTAGAAGATTCCTTTTTGGTACCCTAACCCTTATCCTTTCACTCCCTCACTCTATATAAACACTCACATTTTTCTTTATTATACATGGATATACTTACACGCCTACACATCTACCTACAGACCTAATCCTACACATATAGATACACATACACAGAAAATTTTCAAGAAATTACTAAGTCTTCATTGATTTTAAGTTCTTTGCCTTTCAATTTTCAAAACTTCTGAAAAACTAGTTTTTGTATTTCAGAAACATAAGCAAAAAAAAATTAGTTTATTTTCCTACTGGTTTTGTCAAGTTGGGACCGGAGTTCTTGGGTATTCTACTTGATTTCTGGCTTGCTGTTACTCAAGCTTTTCAGAGACATATTTTCTTAATCTCTTTATTTTCTTGCTGCTATAAAGTTACTTTTCTATACAATGTAAATGTTTAATCTGGTTGTTATCCTGATTATGAATTTGTTGTTTATCAAGAGTTTGTGTTTTGTTTAAGTATGTTCTTGTATATGATTTAAATTGCTGCATGAATCATGTGGGTTAAGGTTGTTTAGTTGGAAGTTATGTATAAATCCATGTAGGACTAGTCATTTACACTGATTATTCTATTTAAGTTATTTTAGTATTATGTTGAAATGTTTTGAAAATTGCAAAGAATCTGTTTAAGCTTTATATGTTCATGTTATAAAGATTTTATGTAGAATACTATACATTTGCATGTAATAAGAGAAATGAAAATTATATTTTCTCTTAAGAAACTTATTAGAGTAATAATAGGTTGATTTGGTCATCATTAAAGTATTAATCTCATTATTTAGTTAATAAGTTGTAATAATTTAGTCCTATCTATATCTGTAACGACCCGACCGGTCATTTTGCATTGTCGGACCCCGTTTCCCTAAATGAAACTTTCCATTACGGCTTATTTTGATTTATGACTTGCAAGGGGCGAGCGGTCCGAGTTTCAGAAGTGTCTAGAGCAATATTGGAACACTTGGTTCCTTCAGGTTGACCTTTAAAGCCAAGTTTGACTTCAGTCAATATTTTGGGAAAACAACCTCGGAATCGAGTTCCGATGGTTCCGGTAGCTCCGTATGATGATTTCGGACTTGGGTGTATGTTCGGAATGGGTTTTGGATGACTCGGGAGTGTTTCGGCACCCAATATTTAAATAAGAGTTCCTTAGGTTCCTATTCTGGTTTGGGACGTGTTTTTGAGTTATCGAGGTCCGAACGGAATTCCGAGATTGGGAATAGTTCCGTTATGTCATTTATGACTTTCCTGCAAAATTTGGTGTCATTCCGAGTAGTATAGGTCGGTTCGGTGCGTTGTTAGCGAAGTAAAGAAAACTTAAAGTTCCTAAGTTTGGTTCTAGGGGTTTTGAGGTGTGATTTTGAGTTTTAGCGTTGTTTTGGATGTTCCGAAGGCTCGAGCGAGTCTGTATTATGATTTGAGACTTGTTGGTATATTTGGACAGGGTCTCGGGTGGGCCCAGGTGCCTCCCGGACACCACACGAGGCCAAAAACCAGCTGAAATAGCTGCTGGTGCACCTGTTCTGGTGTGACCGCAGGTGCGGTTGTTTGCCCAGTCGCAGGTGCGGGACCGCAGAGGTGCATCCCCCAGCGGGCAGCCCATTTCTCGTAGGTGCGGACAAAGTTCCACAGGAGCGGAGCCGCGGGTGCGGTCTCCTCTCCGCAGGTGCGGGTCCAGGCTTCCTCGTTCATTTTCGCAGGTGCAAGCCTTTGCTCGCAGGTGCGAGACCGCAGGTGATGAACCACTATCAGGTAGCGTGTTTCTTTAAAATACGGGATTCTTCATTGTTTCTTCATTTCTTCCTCCATTAGAACACTTTGAGAGCTTGGGAAAAGGGCTCCACGACCCAACCACTGAAAGGTAAGTAAATTCTATCCTAAAGTTAGTCAATGCATGCATTCTTAGTAGGATTTAACTACTTAATTAGTGGAAAATTTAGGAATTTGGGTAGTAACCTAGGGACTTCAAGAATTTAGAAAATTACCCATGAATTGGCTATGAAATCATACAAGAATCGTATATTAATGATCCTTAGGCTATGGGTGAGTGTTTCCTTCGAGAATTTTTTGATTCCGAGCATGCGGGCCTGGGGTTGGATTTTGGGATTTCTTAAAGAATGATGAATTTACTAAATAAGTAGGAGAATTTACATACTTTGAGCATAAATTGATGTATTTGTATAACATTTGGCTAGTTTCGAGTCCTCGGGTGTAGAGTTCGGATTTTCGGGCGCGTTCTTGGTCCGGGGAGTAGATTCGACACGAGGTGAGTCACCTTTCTAACCTTGTAAGAAGGAACTGTCCCCCTAGGTGCTCTAAATGACTATATGCTAATGTTTGTGGGGGCTACATATGCGCAAAGTGATGAGAGTCCGTACATAGCGACTATTATTGTTATGTCCGGGTAGTTAGGCCTACACCATGCCTTATGTTTTCCTTGAAATGAACTATATGCTTAGTGAATTTATGTTACATGCGTCTTGTTTCCCTGATATCATGGAATTTAAGTAATTTTAAGGAATTGTTCACGAAAAGTAATTTATAAAGAATAAATGTGTGGATTGTGTGTGCATGTGACAACTTCACAATTTACATTCCGCGAGCGGAGTGTTATTTCGCCCACTCTCATGGGAGGGGGACATACGCCAGGGCAAGATTGAAAGATAAATTATGGTTCGGGCCGTTCGACCCTCGGCAGTGCACATATATGATCATTATGATGGCTCAGGCCGGTTGTCCTTATCCTGTATGTGTATGCTAACTTGTTAATGATTCTTTTATGGATTTTGAGTGGTCAGATATATTTTTAAAGGAAAGAAAAGAATAATGAAAAATAAATTGTACATTTACTTCCAGTATTTCTTTGAACTACTGTTATTTTTAAATGTTTACTGCTTTTATCCTCCTCATATGTCTGTTACTGATATTATATTCTGCTTAATCATTTTGTTGGACCTTAGTGAGTGTTAAGTCGACCTCTCGTCACTACTTCTTCGAGGTTAGGCGGGATACTCACTAGGTACATATTTGTTTATCTACTCATGCTACGCTTCTCTACTTAATTGTACAGGTTCTAAGGCTGGTGCATCTGGTTATCAGACCGGCGCTCGCTTTTGATCATAGTTGGACCTGATTTCACGGTGAGCTACTTCTCCTGACGATCCTCGACAGCACCATGGATTTTTCTTTTGCTTATTTCTCGTCTATTTCTTTCAGACAGTGGGACTGTACATTATATCTTTTGTATATTCTGTTAGTATGCCTGTAGGACTTATGACACTAGTTCCTGGCNGCCTTTGGTGAAAAATGGTTTACTATCTTTTTCAATTAATGTTTTGAACTTTAAAACTTGGCACATGTTGGGATGTTTAATCAATTATGGGAAAAATCCTTAGTAATCTAAGTGTGGGCTTGCCTAACCCTGGTGTTGGGCGCCATCACGACCCGAGTTAGTATTTTTGGTCGTGACAACATGGTATCAGAGCTCTAGGTTCATGTAGGTCTCACAAGTCACGGGCAAACCTAGTAGAGTCTTGCGGATCGGTATGGAGACGTCTGTACTTTTCTTCGGGAGGCTATAGGGTGTTAGGAAAACCTCCCCTTATTTCATTCTATCGTGCAGTCAATGGTTTACTAAATCTCATTCTTCTATTCTCTCACATATGGTGAGGACGTGTGCATCCGATGTTCCAGACCCGGGAGGGGCCGCTACCCCCGTTGTTCGAGGCCGTGGCAGAGGCCGGGGGAGGGAATCGGCCCGAGGTAGGGGATGAGGGCATCCCCGAGCTATTCCAGTTATACCACCACTAGAGGATCCTACTATAGAGGAGCAGGGTGAGGTGCCCCCAGCAGGTCCTGCTCCAATGGACTTTATGACGGCGCTAGGCTTCCAGGAGATCATGGGCCGTATGATGCGGTTTATGGGCACCATGTCCCAGGCTGGTTTATTTCCAGCAGATCCCGCCACATCTAAGGTGGGAGGGAGGTCCCAAGACTCCTACCGCCCAGGCTGCAGGTCAGGCAACAACATCACATCATACCCCGGGCACACTGCCCGTGGGTGGGGTCCATCCATTAGCAGCAACACCTGAGCCCAGACTAGCCGCGGACGGCGATCCGCAGAAGTTATTGGATAGATGGACTCGATTGCACCCTCCAGTCTTCGGGGGTGAGCGAGGCGAGGATGCCCAGGATTTTGTTGACAGGTGCAGGGACAGGCTGCACAATATGAGGATATTAGAGTCCAATGGAGTGGACTTCACTACCTTCCAATTAGAGGGCAGAGCTCGCAGATGGTGGCAGTCCTATATTCTCAGCAGGCCAGCAGATTCTCCTCCTATCACTTGGGAGCAGTTCACTCAGATTTTTCTAGACATGTGTATCTCACCCTCTGAGAGGAAAGAGCTGTGATATCAGTTTGAGAAGATGCAGCAGGGACAGATGTCAGTGACAGATTATGAGGCTAGATTCTCAGAGTTGTCTCGCCACACACTTATGATATTGCCTACTGATGCCGAGAGAATGCGGAGATTTTTAGCAGGCCTGCACTCCGGTATTAGGGCCAACATGGCTCGAGAGGTGGAGATGGGGACTCCCTATCAGTTGGTGGTCGAGATAGCTCTTCAGATTGAGGGCTATCGATCGAGAGGCAGAGAGCAGGGTCAGCAGGATAAGAGAGCCAAATTCTCTGGGGATTTCAGAGGTGCCCCAGGTAGGGGCAGAGGTCAGTTCGGTAGAGGTCAGCCTAGCAGGCCTCCATATTCAGCACCCCCACCACCTCCCCGAGGTGTTCCAGCGAGACCTCATTTCAGCGCCATGCCAGAGCGTTCCTACCTCCCTCCAGCCATTTAGAGTTCACCCAGTGGTTATTCCAGTTATCCGAGATTCCCCAGTCCCTACTTCAGTGTTATGCCAGAGAGTACACATCGCTCTCTGGCCATTCAGGGTTCCTCTTCGGGGCAGAAGGCTATGATACCTGGAGGTCGTTATGAGTGTGGGGATCCAGGTCATATGAAGAGGCATTGTCCTAGGTTTCAGGGAAAAGCAGTGCATCAGGATTATCAGCCTATGGGTCCAGCACTAGCCGTCAGGCCACCTCGAGGTGGGGGACATGTCGGCAGGGGTCGTCCTAGAGGTGGAGGCCAGTCAGGGGGAGGTCAGCCAACTCCTGTTCATTCTGGCGGGGCTCAGTCTTCCGTTGCCCCAGCTAGATACTATGCTATTCCGTCCAGATCAGATACTGTGGCCTCAGACGTCATGATCACAAGTATTATTACAGTATGTGGTAGAGAGGCATCGGTATTATTTGATCCAAGATCCACTTATTCCTATGTTTCGGTCTTATTTGCTCATTTTCTGGATGTCCCTCGTGAGTCCTTGGATTCTCTTATATGTGTGTCCACTTCTGTGGACGATTCTGTGGTGGTAGACCAGGTTTACCGGTCCTGTATGGTTACATTCTACGAGTTCGAGACTCGAGAGGATCTCTTATTGCTCGACATGGTTGATTTAGAGATTATTTTAGGCATGGATTGACTATCTCCTTATCATTCCGTGCTAGATTTCCATGCCAACACAATTACTTTAGCCATGCTAGAGTCGCCTAGGCTGGAGTGGAGAGGTTCCTCAGTTAGTGCAGCCAACCGGGTTATTTCATTCCTGAAGGCCCGACATATGGTCGAGAAGGGTTGTATGGCTTACCTTGCTTATGTGCGGGACACCACCCCCGAGACTCCGGCGATTGATTCAGTGCCAGCTGTTCGAGAGTTTGCTGATGTATTTCCTTCGGACCTTCTGGGCATGCCTCCGGATCGTGATATTGATTTCTGCATTGATTTAGCTCCAGGCACCCAACCTTTATCTATTCCTCCGTACCGTATGGCTCCTAAAGAGTTGAAGGAGTTGAAGGAGCAGCTTGAGGAGTTGTTGACTAAGGGGTTCATCAGACCGAGTGTACCGCTATGGGGTGCTCCAGTTCTATTTGTGAAGAAGAAGGATGGGTCCATGCAGATGTGTATTGATTACCGCCAGTTGAACAAGGTCACCATTAAGAATAAGTATCCTTTGCCGCGCATCGATGATTTGTTTGACCAGTTGCAGGGTGCTAGGGTTTTTTCTAAGATTGATTTGAGATCGGGATATCATCAGCTGAGGATTCGGGCCTCAGATGTTCCGAAGACAACTTTTCGCACGAGGTATGGCCACTACGAGTTCTTGGTAATGTTCTTTGGCTTGACTAATGCCCCAACAACATTCATGGACTTGATGAATAGGGTGTTCAGACTGTATATTGATTCCTTTGTCAGTCTTTATTGATTACATTTTGATTTACTCACGTAGTTTGGGGGAGCACGAGCAACATTTGAGAGTTGTGCTCCAGACTTTGCGAGAACAGAAGCTATATGCTAAGTTCTCCAAGTGTGGGTTCTAGTTGGATTCCGTGGTATTCTTGGGGCATGTGGCATCCGGAGAGGGTATCAAGGTTGATCCTCAAAATGTTGAGGCGGTTCAGAGTTGGTCGCGTCCTACTTCAGCTATAGAGGTCAGGAGCTTTTTGGGCCTAGCAGGATATTATAGCCGATTTGTGGAGGGGTTCTCTTCTATTGTAGGTCCATTGACTAGATTGACTCAGAAGAATGACCTATCCAGATGGTCTAACGAGTGTGAGGTGAGCTTTCAGAAGCTCAAGACAACATTGACCTCAACACCAGTTCTGGTATTACCTTCCGGTTTGTGTATGTACATAGTGTATTGCGACGCTTCACGCATTGGTTTGGATGTGTATTGATGCAGGAAGGGAGAGTTATTGCTTATGCTTCACGCCAGCTGAAGGTTCATGAGAAGAATTACCCTGTGCACGATTTAGAGTTGGCGGCGATTGTGCATGCTCTTAAGATTTGGAGGCACTACTTGTATGGGGTGTCCTGTGAGGTTTATACAGACCACCGTAGCTTGCAGAACTTGTTCAAGCAGAGGGATCTTAATTTGAGGCAGCGTATATGGCTTGAGTTGTTGAAGGATTATGATATCACCATCCTCTATCATTAGGGCATGGAAAACGTGGTGGCAGATGCCTTGAGCAGGAAGGCAGAGAGTATGGGTAGCTTGGCTTACATTGTAACAGAGGAGAGACATCTAGCCTTGGACATTCAGTCCTTGGCTAATCGCCTGGTGAGGTTAGACCTTTTGGATCCTCGTCGAGTTCTAGCACATGTGGTTGCGCAGTCTTCATTATTGGGTGAAATTAAGGCTCGACAGTTTGATGATCCGTGCTTGGCAGAGCTTCGGGAGACAGTGGTACAGGGTGGTGCCAAGGAGGTTACTATTAGCGAGGATGGTGTTCTGAGACTTCAGGGCCGTTTATGTGTTCCTAATGTCGATGGCCTTAGAGGGAGGATTCTAGATGAGGCACACATTTCTCGGTATTCTATCCATCCTGGTGTTACAAAAATGTATCGTGATTTGAAGAGAATTACTGGTGGAGGTGGATGAAGAAGGACATTGTGGAGTATGTGGCTAGGTGTCTTAATTTCTAGCAGGTTAAGTATGAGCACCAGAGGCCAGGAGTCCTACTTCAGCGGATGCCCATTCCAGCATGGAAGTGGGAACGCATCACTATGGACTTCGTGGTTGGGTTGCCTCGTACTTTGTGGAAGGTTGACGCGGTTTGGGTCATTGTGGATAGATTGAACAAATCGGTGCATTTCATTCCAGTGGCTACTACATATACTTCTGATAGGTTGGCACAAATCTACATTCGGGAGATAGTCCCGTTGCACGATGTGCCGGTGTCTATTATATTAGATCGAGGTCCTAAGTTCACCTTGCACTTCTGGAGAGCATTTCATAGTGATATGGGTACCCAGATAGATCTCAGCACAACATTTCACCCTCAGACTGATGGTCAGTTGGAGCGTACATTTCAGATATTGGAGGACATGCTCAGGGCATGTGTGATTGACTTCAGAGGTCAGTGGGACAAGTTCTTGTCTTTGGCCGAGTTTTCTTACAATAATAGTTATCAATCCAGCATTGAGATGGCACCATTTGAGGCTTTGTATGGTCAACGATGTCGTTCTCCTATCGGGTGGTTTGAGCCCGACGAGGCTAAGTTATATGGCATCGACCTAGTGAGGGATGCTTTGGAGAAAGTGAAGTTGATCCAGGAGAGGCTCCGCATAGCACAGTCCAGACATAAGAGTTACGCGGATCAGAGGGCGCGTGATGTATCATTTATGGAGGGAGATAAGGTCATGTTGAAAGTCTCACCGATGAAGGGTATTATGAGGTTTGGGAAGAAGGGCAAGCTAATCCCGAGGTTTATAGGTCCCTTCAAGGTGTTGAGGCGAGTTGGGAGGTTGCTTATGAGCTAGCCTTACCTCCCAATTTATCAGGAGTTCATCCAATTTTTCATGTATCTATGCTCCGGAGGTACCAACCCGACTTCTCTCACGTGGTTGATTTCAACACTATTCAGTTGGATGAGAGGTTGGGCTACGAGGAGGAGCCAGTTGCTATTATTGATAGACAAGATTGCCAGTTGAGGTCCAACAGAGTTTCTGCAATAAAGGTCCAGTGGAAGGGCCAACCAGTTGAGGAGTCAACCTTTGAATCCGAGGAGGGCATGCAGAGCAGATATCCACACTTATTCAGCACTTCGGGTATGATTCTATACCTGTTCGAGGACGAACGTTTGTTTAAGAGGTGGAGAATGTAATGACCCGACCGGTCATTTTGCGTTGTCGGACCCCGTTCCCCTAAATGAAACTTCCCATTGCGGCTTATTGTGATTTATGACTTACGGGGGGCGGGTGGTCCGGGTTTCAGAAGTGTCTAGAGCAATATTGGAATACTTGGTTCCTTCAGGTTGGCCTTTAAGGCCAAGTTTGACTTCGGTCAACATTTTAGGTAAACGACCTCAGAATCGAGTTCCGACGGTTCCGGTAGCTTCGTATGATGATTTCATACTTGGGCATATGTTCGTAATGGATTTTGGATGACCCGAGAGCGTATCGGCGCCCAATATTGAAATAAGAGTTCCTTAGGTTCCTATTGTGGTTTGGGATGTGTTTTTGAGTTATCGAGGTCCGAATAGAATTCCGAGACCAGAAATAGTTCCGTTATGTCATTTATGACTTTCCTGCAAAATTTGGTGTCATTCCGAGTAGTATAGGTCGGTTCGGCGCGTTGTTAGCGAAGTCAAGAAAACTTAAAGTTCCTAAGTTTGGTTCTAGGGGTTTTGATGTGTGATTTTGAGTTTTAGCGTTGTTTTTGGTGTTCCGAAAGCTCGAGCGAGTCCATATTATGATTTGGGACTTGTTGGTATATTTGTACGGGGGCTCGGGTGGGCCCAGGTGCCTCCCGGACACCACACGAGGCCAAAAAACAGCTGAAATAGCTGCCGGTGCACCTGTTCTGGTGTGACCGCAGGTGCGGTTGCCCACTTGCAGGTGCGGGACCGCTCCTCCGGTCCCAGCCTCGCAGGTGCGGCCCCCAGCGGGAAGCCAATTTCTCGTAAGCTGAAATAGCTGTCGGTGCACCTGTTCTGGTGTGACCGCAGGTGCGGTTGCCCACTTGCAGGTGCGGGACCGCTCCTCCGGTCCCAGCCTCGCAGGTGCGGCCCCCAGCGGGAAGCCAATTTCTCGTAAGCTGAAATAGCTGTCGGTGCACCTGTTCTGGTGTGACCGCAGGTGCGGTTGCCCACTTGCAGGTGCGGGACCGCTCCTCCGGTCCCAGCCTCGCAGGTGCGGCCCCCAGCGGGAAGCCAATTTCTCGTAGGTGCGGACAAAGTTCCGCAGGACCGGAGCCGCGGGTGAGGTCTCCTCTCCACAGGTGCGGGCCTAGGCTTCCTCGTCCATTTCCGCAGGTGCGAGCCTTTGCTCGCAGGTGCGAGACCGCATGTGTGGTCCTTGAGCCACATGTGCGGAACCACTGTCAGGCAGTGTGTTTCTTTAAAATACGGGATTCTTCATTGTTTCTTCATTTCTTCCTCCATTAGAACACTTTGAGAGCTTGGGAAAGGGCTCCACGACCCAACCACTGAAAGGTAAGTAAATTATATCCTAAAGTTAGTTAATGCATGCATTCTTAGTAGAATTTTACTACTTAATAAGTGAAAAATTTAGGAATTTGGGTAGTAACCTAGGGCCTTCGAGAATTTAGAAAATTACCCGTGAATTGGCTATGAAATCATCCAAGAATCGTATATTAATGATCCTTAGGCTATGGGTGAGTGTTTCCTTCGAGAATTTTTGGAATACGAGCATGCGGGCACGTGATTGGATTTTGGGATTTCTTCAAGAATGATGAATTTACTAAATAAGTAAGAGAATTTCCATACGTTGAGCATAAATTGATATATTTGTATAACGTTTGGCTAGTTTCGAGTCCTCGGGTGTAGAGTTCGGAGTTTCAGGCGCGTTCTTGGTCCAGGGAGTAGATTCGACACGAGGTTTGTCTCCTTTCTAACCTTGTAAGAGGGAACTGTCTCCCTAGGTGCTCTAAATGACTATGTGCTAATGTTTATGGGGGCTACGTACGCGCAAAATGATGAGAGTCCGTACGTAGAGACTATTATTGTTATGTCCGGGTAGTTAGGCCTACACCATGCCTTATGTTTTCCTTGAAATGAACTATATGCTTAGTGAATTTCTGTTACATGCGGCTTGTTTCCCTGAGATCATGGAATTTAAGTAATTTTAAGGAATTGTTCACGAAAAGTAATTTATAAAGAATAAATGTGTGGATTGTGTGTGCATGTGACCGCTTCGAAATTACATTCCGCGAGCGGAGTGTTATTTCCCCCAATCTCATGGGAGCGGGTCGTACGCCACGGCGAGATTGAAAAATATATTATGGTTCGGGCCGTTCGACCCTCGACAGTGCACAAATATGATCATTATGATGGCTCAGGCCGCTTGTCCTTATCCTGTATGCGCATGGTGAATTGTTAATGATTCTTTTATGGATTTTGAGTTGTCAGATATAATGAAGTAGAAATTGTACATTTACTTCCAGTATTTATTTGAACTACTGATATTTTTAAATGTTTACTGCTTTTATCCTCCTCGTATTTCTGTTACTGATATTATATCCTGCTGAATCATTTTGTTGGACCTTAGTGAGTGTCAAGTCGACCTCTCGTCACTACTTCTTCGAGGTTAGGCGGGATACTCATTGGGTACATATTTGTTTGAGTACTCATGCTACGCTTCTGTACTTAATTGTATAGGTTCTGAGGCTGGTGCATCTGGTTATCAGACCGGAGATCGCTTTTGATCATAGTTGGACCTGACTTCATGATGAGCTGCTTCTCTTGACGATCCTCTGCAGCACCGTGGAGTTTTATTTTGCTTATTTCCCGTCTATTTCTTTCAGACAGTGGGACTGTATATTATATATTTTGTATATTCGGTTAGTATGCCCGTAGGACTTGTGACACTAGTTCCTGACACACACGTAGTGGTTATTATAGTTTGCGGGTCTGTATATATATATATTGGCTCACGCCTCTTTATGACTGCCTTTGGTTAAAACTTGGCACGTGTTGGGATGTTTAATCAATTATGGGAAAAATCCTTAGTAATCTGAATGTGGTCTTGCCTAACCCCGGTGTCAGGCACCATCACGACCTGAGTTAGTATTTGGGTCGTGACAATATCTCTTTTGTATAATGAGTTAGTTTAATGTATTAATAGCTTTTACAATTTTTTTTAAAGAAATTAAACATAGTAATTTCAATTTGTTAGTTTTTGGGTCATGAAAGACTAGGCTTTTACAAGCCAACTGGACAGTAGGCCCTAATACATTTTCAGGCCCAAACCAATTGAGTCCATGGAATTGTATTTTAGGTTTCAACTAATAAATTAAGTTGATAATTTGATTAAAGACATTTACACTTTAAAGTTTCGAATGCACAATGATTTTTAAACTTATCATTTTAACATGGTGATAATATAAGAAATAAAAACATAGGAAATCAGTAGAAAATCATTGAATTTAACCAGATTTTTGATTTACTTTACTCGCGTCCCAAACCCTCTTAGCTTTCTATTTTAAAAGATAAATAAAGTATTAGTAAAATTTTATAATTGCTATTACAAATTTTAGTCTCAAACTCGTTCAAACAAATGTGTATTGGACCAGAGTCATTTGGACTCAGTCATCACCCGACACAAATCATCTTTAATTAATTTCAGTTAGTTGTTCATAAAATGTGCATTGGGCCAGAATCATTTGGACTCATCATCAGGCACAAATCTCCCTGAATTAAATTTGCTTAGTTGATTGAATGCTTGAAATATGTGTATTGGCCCAAAGTTCGTTTGAACTCAGCCATTATTCGGCCCCAAATAATTTTTGATTAAGATTCAGTTTAGCTGGCCCAAATAATTGATAATGTATTTATTGGGCCAGAGTCCATTTTGGACTCAGTCCTTATCAGGTCCAAACTCTCTTAATTATGGGCCTATTCGGCAGCTAATACATACGCTGCCCCATTTAATTTAAATAAATGTATCACATGGTATTAGACTTTCACACCTAGTTACACGATATAGGTTACTTAGCTTAGAGACATAATAATAACTTTAGGTATACTTGCAATCGAACTAATTATTACAATTATGTACATGCACGCGTGACATAGTTGTGATGCCAAAAACAAACCAAGGTACACGTTCACGTGACCACATTCAAATATTCTTAGTAAATAAAACACCTTAATCAAATACTCGTAAAAATGCTTTTAGGCGCAGTTTTTAAACTACTATCGGGATTGCGTACATGTTCACATGACGTGATTACGATTTTTTCAAATAAATTCAAGGTACGCATTCGCGCGACTTTGACCCAACTTGTCCTAAGTAATCTAAGTGTCGTAAATTGTGTACACGTACGCGTGGCATGATTTTTGACATACCAAAACTAAACGAGTATACGTACGCATAACTCAGATAATTCTTTAAATACGAATAATCGAGTAATTAGAAGCGGTAAAAGATAAAATAAACATAGGTCCTAAAATGAGTAATTAAACAATTTAATCCAAGTATAAATTGCTAAGGGACCGTGCTAAAACCACGGAATTCGGGATTTACTAACACCTTCTCCCCAATTAACAGAATTCTTTACCCTGTCTTCTAGTTTTACAGACTTTTAACGGAGTCAAAATTTTCCTCGATTCGGGATTCTAAATAAATGGTGACTCGGGACACCGTAAATAAATAATTCCGAGTGGCGACTCTTAATTAAATAAATAATCCCAATTCGAATAATGTCACTTAATTGGAAAAACTCTCTTATCCCACCCTTTCGGGGAAAAAGAGGTGTGACAGCTCTGGCGACTCTACTGGGGATCGAACCCAAAATCTCTGGTTCAAGGTTCAAGAATTCGAGCTTTTAATGTGATTTTTACTCAGCTTTGTTGTTTATGATATTACTATATTTTGTGGGGCCTAATGTTCTAATTGCCACATATTTACCGCTTTGATATTATTTGAACCGTATTAAATTGTCTTCCTACGCCTCCCTTATGAGTCTTCTAAAAAATGGTGCACATGTTCGCATGTCCCACTTTTCTGTTAGAGGTCGTACCGAATAGAACGAGGATGGATCAACCACTAGGCCGGGTAGACTTTCGTGCTTCCGGTACATCGCTCCCACCTCGGCTCGAGTTGTCTGCTCGGGTAAGCTAGGTCTAGAACACACCCATGGGTTTAAACCTAGAATAATAAAGCCTCACGCTGGATCACTAGTAGGAACATTTTTCTGCATCACGTGCATTTGACTTAGGGGACTCAACACAGGGGTTGGGTCCATCTAGGACAGGTGTACCCCAAATAAAAGACCATCCTGATACATCTTACCTTCTACGTGTGCATTCATTTGTTTCAGCTTATTTTTTGACCGGTTAAGAGAATAAGAGCAACAGAAAAATCAAGAGTGATGTAGAATAGAAAATTCACCCTATTCTGAAAATTTCGGTATTTGAAAATGCCTCGAAACTCTGCCAAATGTTTTGAAAAGGAGAGAGAAAGAAAATGTAAAGTGAGTCAATATCATGTTTTTCCAACCATGTCAAAACTGACCGAACTACACGGGTCTGATTCTAACCGGATGTGAGATACGTAGGCAAACTTCATCGGTGCCGAGCCCAATTTTTCCAACCAAGTAATGTAATAAAGTAGTTCTATTGGTCAAAAGAATAAAACCGACCCAACTTCCGTTAAGTTTGGCACCGTTGTTGCCGGAATAGACTTAGAACACTTTACATTGTCGAAGGGCTATTTTCGCTAAGAACGAACATGTCTGTCAATAATGCATCACTTTTCCCAGAAAGGTGCCTTAATTCGGCCTCAAAACTTTATTCAAAAGTAAGAAAAGGCCACTATTGCAAAAATAACCGTTCTGGTCGATGTTGCACAAATAGTCACCTTTAGGTGATTTTTCTTTAAAAATTAAAATTAGTTCTTGCAAAAAAAAAAAAAAAAGTCTGCTTGTCTGTCTTTCAAACTAGAGTCAACCTTAACCCTACCCGCTCACAGGTACAGAATGAATATCGTCCAGAATCCACCATTAAATTCTGTAGAACAAGCTCCTCTACAACTTCAAATGTGGTGGTATGATTTGGACAAAGAGGGTCAAGACTGGGTAGTTGAACATCTGGGTGCTCTTACAGATATCATGAAAGTCAAGCCCAGAATGATCTAATCAAGGCTTTAGTGACTTTTTGGGATCTCGTCCGCAATGTCTTCTGCTTCTCAGACTTCGGGCTCACTCCAACCTTGGAGGAAATAGAAGGGCATACGGGTTTTGGCCGAGGTTTGAGAAATCAACAACTTATATTCCCGAGGCCTCTTTCGGTGAGCCGTTTCTTTGATATCATGAATATCAGTAAGCAAATAAGAAAGAACTGTGTGAGCGAGGGCTGCTGCTCATTCTACTTCCTATATTCCATGTATGGGTATCCAGAGGGGTTTGAAACGCACAAATAAGGGTTGAACAACAAACAAAGCAAAGATACTTGGAAAATTCATCGTTGTTTTGCCTTCATAGTGGAATTTCTGGGCGTCATGGTCTTCCCAAATGAAAAGGGGACAGTTGATATCCGTATGGCTAGAATTGCACAAGTTCTGACTACCAAGGAAGATCACACACTCGCTCCACTAATATTTTCGGATATCTACCAGGCAATGACACGGTGTAAGTCGGGGGAGACATTCTTCGAAGGTTGCAATGTCCTTCTACAAATGTGGTTAATTGAAAATCTTCTCCATCCAAAATTTATGAACTACGGTCCAAGCAAGAGCAACTTCATTGAAAGCTATTAAGAAAGAGTGAAAGATTACAACTCTCCGGAAGGAGTTGAATCTTGGATCGTCCACTTGAGAACTTTAAAGGCAAACTAGATTGAGTGGACTTTAGGATGGCTCCCGGTGAGTGAAATTATATACATGTCAGCCACAAAGAATTATTTGCTATTGATGGGCCTGAGAAGTGTCCAACCATATCTGCCTAAAAAGGTTCTAAGACAATTGGAAGATATCGAGTAGTGCTCGAGGATGAAGATCTGAGTATCCAAGTTATTGAACTACAGCCCGAAGCCCCACTTACCGAGGCTTTAATCCAGCAAATCTCGAATGGTTGCCGATACTTGAAAGAGGATCTCCAAGTAACTGATCTTGCGATAGGTGAAGTAGATCCAGGCTATGCCACATGGTTCGAAAAAAGGAATTGCATGAGTGAGGAACCAAAGCCCGATCCAGAAAGGCCCTCCAAGAGGCCTCATATTCAAGCTTTTGATGACAAAATCCAAGAACGGTTGGCCTGGGAGAAAAATAAAAGAAATATCAAGCCACTATCCATGCTTTGGAGGAAAAGTTGAGGAACCTTACCTTTGACAATGACTTACAGGTGCAGGTAGACGAAGGTGAAAAGAGAAAATTAACCCGAGAGAACAAGGCGCTCCGAGCCCAACTCCGAAATATGAGGATAGCCGCCAAAATTCCTATAAGAAGAAAGAGCGATGAAAATATAACCAACAACTTAAGAATGAAGGTCCACGACTATGCAACTGACTTGATAAAAACCGAAAAAGATTTTCTAGATGCTCAAACAAAACTAGCTAAGGGAGCAGAAGAACATGCCCACCATTTGAGACAGAAATATGGCAAAGAAATAGCTATTCTAAAGGAAAAGCTGTTTTCCCTTGAGAATGAAATAGTCCAGCAAACCAAAGATTTTAAGACAGAAAAAGAGCACTGTTACACACTAATTTGCCAACTAAAATAAAGGGTGCAACATCTACAGGACTAAAACACTACAAACACACAAGTGTTGGAAGCCCAAGAACAGCAAATTGGGCATCTGCTTCAAGAGAAAGGAGTCATCAGAACCAAGATTAAGGAGATAACTGACTATGTCGTGATGGAATGTCACGAGTGTGAAGACATTACTAGGTCAATGTTTTCGCTTCTATGACGACCTTTGTCCACTAGGTAATGGATGATTTAGATCATATTCAAGAAGACATTGCGCGAAGGCCCGCGCAAAGACCAGCTAATGCCCTATAGGCTCCAAGAAGACCAGTAGAGGTTCTCATGTACTTTTGACTTTCCAGTTTTTGAGTTTGTACTTTACTGCTTTCTTGAGTTTTGTTGAAAATTGTTTTATCATTTATCTTGAGTCTGTATTGATAGTCATCAATACTTCAATTCCCTATAATGAAAAACCCCCAAAAAAGAAGAAGATATCTTTAATGAAATGAAAAAATGTGCTTTGTTATTTCATACTTATGCCCTCAACTACATAATAATCTGATTCATGCGGCGTCATGATACGTAGGAAATCCATGTAGGATTCGATCATAACCCTAAAGAAAGTAATTAAGAAAGTAAAATGGAGATCATAAATCTGCGATGAAACACACAGGCATCGCGAAACATTTAGAAAAACGTTTAACTATTTAGGTGCATTGTATCCCCCAATATGCGATTCCCTATGTGTTAAATGTCTCAAACTAACCGGTTTGCTGTGTATGCTTTAAAATAACATGTTCTATTTTTAGATGGTAATCTGGATTCACACCCTTATTTCAGGAGATCTAAAGGAAGTATCGACATGGCCTCAGAGAGTCATCTACCTATCGTTGAGCCTGAAGATAGCCCGACATCGGTTATCCCGCAGCTCGAGTCAGCAGTTGCTGAGGAAATTAAAAGGTTGCGATGCCACATGCTAGATATGTGGGACACATGGTCCAATGGCAGGGAGCCACCTAATACTATCCCTAAATTCCCTGAATTGATCCCTAGGACGGGAGGAACTACTAATATCCCTATCTCAGTAGCCAACCCATTCATGCCATTTGGGTACCCTACCATGTCAACCAACTTCACTGGTATACCTTCTGAGGTTTGTCCCCAGGCACCATCTTCACGAATATCATCTACCGTGTTCACAACACCACCAGCCTCTAGTATGTCATATCCAACACTGCCTCATCAAAGTTTCGAACCATCAACTTTCACTTTCCAAGCTCCCCAATTCCAATTGGGCACCGCTCATGTCACCCAAAATTCCTATCCTCAGCACCCGCAATTTGAGTCTCCCATAGAACATGAAAGATCCGGAAGGAATCTTGAACAAGTGGAGATAACACGAAAAATGAAAAGCATCGAGCAAAGCCTCAAGAATATGCAGGGTCCGAGTGGACAAAAGAGCGTATCATATCTTGATCTGTGCATGTTCCCTCATGTGCATTTGCCTGTTGGCTTTAAAACACCAAATTTCAAAAGATATGACGGGCATGGAGACCCGATTACTCACTTAAAGCGATATTGTAATCATCTAAGGGGTGTTGGTGGAAAAGAGGAGCAATTAATGGACTATTTTGGATAGAGCCTCACTGGAATTGTTTCTGAGTGGTATATGGACCAAGACATCTCCCATTGGCACATATGGGATGACTTGGCCCGGGATTTTCTAGGGCAATTCCAATACAATGTTGATATAGTCCCGGATAGGAATTCTTTGACCAACCTAAAAAAGAAAGCCTCAGAAAGTTTTCGGGGATACGATATCAAATGGCGCGAACAAGAGGTCAGGTTAAAACCCCCGATGAATGAGGCTGAGATGGTCAGTGTCTTCTTACAGGCCTAAAAGGCTGATTATTTCCAAAACATGATGTCTTCCATGGGCAAACCATTCGCGGAGGCAATAAAAATTGGAGATATGGTAGAAAACGTCCTGAAAACAGGCCGCATCTTAAGTCAATCAGCTTTAAGAGCCACTTCCCAAGCCATTCAAAGCGGGGGAGGTTTGGCAAGCCGGAAGAAAAAAGAAGAAGGATCCATGATGGCTTCAAGCTTGAGAAACTCTCGGCGACCCTAGGATTATTCTGGTCCACCTTCCAAGACCCCTCAACATTATTACCCCCACCAGGATGCAGCCTATGCTATGGACCCTCATCCTTATGCAGTAATGAACGCCCAATCATACACCTGGTCACAATAGCATTACAACCAAAACAGAGCTCCACCTCCAAGAAACAACCCTCCTCACCAAGCTCGTATAATCCCCGTCCACCTCAGAACAATTACCAATACAACAACCATCCCCGTGAACTACCCAGAAAAACTGATTTCACCCATACTGGTGAATCGTATTCCAGCCTCTTCCCAAAATTAGTCCAAATGGGCCTGTTGCAGCATGTACCTCTGAACAGACAGAACCTAAAATTTCTATCCTACAGGCCAGGTACCAGGTGTGCTTATCACTCAGGGGTGGAAGGGCATGGCACTGAAGATTACTGGACTCTTAAGAGAGCAGTTGAGAATTTGATAGAGCAAAAGCGGGTAGTGTTAAGGGACAAGGAAACCCCTAATGTAACCAACAACCCGTTACCGGCCCACAACAACGGGCCGGTCATCGGGATGATCTGTGAAGACAAAGAATTCGACCCTGCATTAAAAGCTATTATTGCCATTGCTGATTCAGAGAAGAAATCTAAAGCGGTGGAAAAACAAGTTAGAGATGAGAAGAAGGTAAATTCCACTCCCCAAAATGCAGAAAAGGTCGGGGAAACAAAGACAGGGGCAACATCCGCCAAAGAGGCCATTCTCTACGTCCCAAGAGCACCTAGAAAGGGACAGCTCATGTTGAGCCCTCCCAAGAGATTTGAATAGAGGAAAACCTCACCGAATATGACAAAAATGTATGTACCAAAAGGGACTTACGTGGCATGGAAGCTAATCATTCCATCCAGGCTGGATGCGCCTTTGATCATTAACCACGTGCCACAAAATCCCATGAGAGACCCTACTGCCGTCTCTTGGAACTACAACCAGACAGTGCTCACATACAACGGGAAGGAAGTTAGGGGGAAGTAAATGAAGCAAACCAATTTAGGAAGTATCACAACCCATAAGAATTGAACAAAACCAAGCAAAAGCGGTTCCCCCTCAAAAAGCCGGTTACTGCTGAAGAAGCAGAGGTATTTTTCCGGAAGATGAAAACCTCGGAGTATGCTGTAATTAATCAACTTAGAAAGGCTCCCTCCCAGGTTTCACTTTTGTCTCTACTGATGAGCTCAAACGAACACCAGAAGGTGCTTTTAAAGACACTGAATGAGGCGTATGTTCCAATTGAGACCATGGTTGAACAGTTAGAAAAAAATGGTAGAGCGAGTTTTTGAAGTCAACCGAATCTCCTTCAGCCAAAAGGACTTGCCTCCAGAAAAAGTCGCCCACAACAAAGCCCTTCACTTGACTGTCAAGTGTGAAGGGTATTATGTAAAAAGGTTATGTTAGACGGTGGGTCTGGAGTTGACATTTGCCTCAATCAATATTACAGAGGATGGAAATTGGGAAAGAAAGGATCAGACCAAACAATGTTTGCGTGCGTGTTTTTGACAATGTCAAAAGGGATACGATAGGGAAAATTGATTTGATCCTAACCATTGGCCCCGTGTATTTTGAAGTAATATTCTAAATTCTGGACATGGACACTTCATATAACTTTCTCCTAGGAAGACCATGGATCCATGCCGCGGGAGCTGTTCCCTCTACTCTCCATCAAATGGTCAAGTTCGAACATGAAAACCAAGAAATAGTTATCCACGAAGAGGATGAACAATCAATTTACAGGGACCCATCAGTCCCATGTTTGGAGGCTAGAGAGGGAAGTGAACACATCGTCTACCAAGCTTTTGAAATTGTGGTCGCCGACCAGTGCGAAGAAGGAACCCCATGTCCTCAACCCTGCTTATCAAGCGCATCAATCATGGTTTCCAGTGAAATGATCAAACATGGTTACAAGCCTGGGAAAGGGCTCGGGGTATTCTTATAAGGCATAACAGAACCCTTCACCTTGACTGTCAACAAGAAGTTCTTTGGTATAGGTTTCTAAGCTACCCATGCCGACGGAAAATGGGCCGATGAACGTAAGAAAAATGAGTGGGTCTTGCCTCAGCCAATCCCGCACCTCGCCATGTCGTTTGTTAAGCCAAGATATATAGAATAAGAAGAAGAGGCCTTCACGACCGAAGAAATTGAGGACATCTGTGAGGCAATGAGGCAATGAGGTAATGAGGCAAATGTTATACGAGGTACACATGGTCCAACGGGGAGAAGGCTCGATCACTGCTGAGGTTCAATACATGGGGCGCAATGCAAAACTGCAAAACTGGAAGGCTACTCTATTCCCAGTTAGGCGGGAATCCCAGTAGTGCATTCTTGCCATCTTTTCTGCATTTCGAGTTATTTTAGGGTGTAACTCGAATATTTTTAGTTTGTTGTCTTTTAACTTCCAATGTAACCCTTCTATTTGCAAATTCAATGAAATGAAATCAATATTTCATCATCTATGAATATTTTTCTATTATTATTCTTTGTGATTTTGCTATTTTTCTTATCTTTCTCTTTTCAGTTCTAATAGTGTGGATTTAAATAACATGACATGCTTGCGGACTTCATTCCTAGATCCTAAAATGCTATTTAACTGTGAAATAATGAATCAAGAACCCAAATATGATGAAGAAGAGGCTTTTAGGGAAATAAATCGAGAATTGGAACAATTTGAGAATAAGCCTAAGCCAAACTTATATGAAACCGAGCCAGTTAACTTGGTCAATTCAGAAGAGGTCAGGGAGACCATGATAAGCATTCACGCCGAGGAAAAAACTAGAGATGCATTGATCCAACTCTTGTTTGAATTTAAAGACGTGTTTTCCTGGTCTTACGATGATATGCCAGGACTGAGTATCGATCTAGTGGTACACAAGTTGCCAACTTATCCTGGTTGTCCACCTGTCCAACAAAAGCAAAGAAAATTCAAAACGGACATCAACGATAAGATTAAAGAAGAGGTTGCCAAACAATCAAAAGCTGGTGTAATCCGAGTAGTCCGATACACCACATGGTTGGCTAATGTAGTCCCAGTACCGAATAAATACGGGAAGATCCGGGTATGTGTCGACTATAGAGATTTGAACAAAGCAAGCCCCAAGGACAACTTTCCATTGCCAAACATCCACTTCCTTGTTGACAATGTGACAAACATGAGATATAGTCTTTTGTGGATTGTTATGTTGTGTATCACCAAGTCCTGATGGATGAAGAAGACACGGAAAAGACAACTTTCACCACACCATGGGCACTTACTGTTACAGGGTCATGCCATTCGGTCTGAAAAATGCCGGGGCAACTTACATGAGAGCTATGACCGCCATATTCCATGACATGATGCACCAGAAAATTGAGGTGTACGTAGATGACATGATCATTAAATCCAGAACACAAGAAAGCCATGTGCGAGATCTGAGAAAATTATTTGAGCGACTGTGCAGGTATGGCTTGAAAGAACCCATCTAAATGTGCATTCGGGGTTCTATCTGGGAAACTCTTGGGGTTTATAGTCAGTCAAAGGGGTATTGAGTTAGATCCAACAAAGATAAAATATATCCGAGATCTACCATCTCTGTAAACCAAGAAAGAGGTCATGAGTTTGCTAGGAAGGTTGAATGACATCAGTAGATTCATCGCTCATCTTAATACCACATGTGAGCCCATATTTAAGCTACTAAAGAAAGACGTGGCGATTAAATGGACGGATGAGTGTCAAGAAGATTTTGATAAATCAAAGAATACTTGTCAAATCCTCCGGTGCTGGTCCCGCCGGAGCTTGGAAGACCTCTGTTCTTGTACTTGACGGTCTTAGAGAATTATTTTGGCTGTGTTCTTGGGAAACATGATGCAACCGGGAAGAAAGAGCAAGCCATATATTACTTGAGCAAGAAATTTACTGGTTATGAAGCCAAGTACACTTTGCTGGAAAGAACTTGTTGCGCCTTGACTTGGGTCGTTCAAAAGCTTAGACATTATTTGTTGGCCTATACCACGTATCTGATAACCCAATTGGACCCTCTAAAGTACATATTCCAAAAACCATTGACCACGGGAAGGGTAGCCAAATGGCAAATCCTGCTCACTGAGTTCGACATTGTCTATGTCACCCGCATTGCTATGAAAGCCCAAGCCTTAGCCGATCATTTAGCTGAGAATCCAGATGATGATGAATACCAACCCTTAAGCACTTATTTCCCAGATGAGGAAGTGAATTCAGTTGAGTAATTCCAGAAGACACTAAGACTTGGAAAATGTTCTTTGATGGAGTTGTGAGTGCAAAGGGCATTGGGATTGGGGCAATTTTGATTTCTCCCACTGGTCAGCACTATCTGGCTACAACCCGGCTTTGGTTCTTCTGTATGAATAACACTGCTGAATATGAAGCTTGCATCATGGGCATGAACATGGTAATTGATCTGGATGTGGAAGGACTATTAATCATGGGAGATTCTGATTTGATCATTCGGCAAGCCCAAGGCAAATGGGAAACTCGAGATATCAACCTTATCCCATACAGAAAATATGTGGATGATCTCAACAAATAGTTCAAATTCGTAGAATTCAAGTATATTCCTCGATTCCACAATGAATTAGCTGATGCACTAGCTACCTTAGCTGCAATGCTGCCATATCCGGGCAATATCCATGTTGACCCACTAGAGATTCAAGTCCGAGAAAGAAATGGTTATTGCCAAACGGTTGAAGTAGAACCAGATTTCCAACCATGGTAACATGATATTAAAAGGTTCCTGAAACAAAAGAATACCCTGAGCAAGCCAATAGAGACCACAAGAGAACCATTAGAAGGCTTGCCAGTAGTTTCTTCTTAAGCAGAGAAGTGTTGTATAAGAGAACTCTAGATTTGAATCTTTTAAGGTGTGTAGATGCAATAGAAACTGAAAAGATCATGAATGAAGTGAATTCAAGAGTATACGGTCCCCACATGAACGAATATGTCCTTGCAAAGAAAATCCTGCGAGCAGGTTATTACTCGATGACCATGGAAAATGATAACTTCAGTTTTGTCTAGATGTGCCATCAGTGTCAGATACACGGTGAACTGATTCAGGCACCGCCTTCATAATTGCATCCTATGTCAGCACCTTGGCCATTTGTTGCTTGGGGTATAGATGTCATTGGACCGATCGATCCAAAAGCCTCAAACGGGCACAGATTCATCCTAGTTGCCATTGATTATTTCACAAAATGGGTCGAAACGGTCACTTTCAAAGCCGTCACTAAGAAAGTAGTGGTGGACTTTGTACATTCCAACATTATCTGTCATTTTGGTATCCCGAAAACCATCATTACAGACAATGTTGCAAATCTGAACAATCACTTGATGAGGGAGGTATGCAAATAGTTTAAAATTACGCATCGCAATTCTACCCCTTACCGACCCAAAGCCAATGGCGCCGTTGAAGCGGCAAACAAAAATATTAATAAGATCCTCAGAAAAATGATTCAAAGTTCTAGGAAATGGCATGAGAAGCTGCCTTTTGCATTATTGGGATATCGCACAACCACGCGTACATCAGTTGAGGCTACGCCTTACTTATTGGTTTATGGCACTGAAGCCGTAATACCGACAGAAGTCGAAATTCCCTCTCTTCAAATCATTATTGAAGCTGAGATTGAAGATGATGAATGGGTCAAAACCCGACTAAAACAATTAACTATGATTGATGAAAAATGGATGGCCGCAGTTTGTCACGAGCAGTTGTACCAACAAAGAATGGCCCGCGCCTACAACAAGAAAGTGCGGCCTAGAAACTTCAAAGTGGGGAAACTCGTTCTAAGGCGTATTCTCCCGCATCATGAGGAAGCAAAAGGAAAGTTCGCTCCGAATTGGAAGTGTCCATACATTATAAGAAAACTGCTACCAAAAGGGGCATTGTACTTAGGAGATATTGAAAGAAATGACCTCGAAACCGCTGTCAATGCAGATGCATTGAAAAGGTATTATGTTTAACCCCTTTCGAGGTCTTAATACTCTCTGATTGGGATGACGAAGGATTTTATTCCCTCTACCCAAACACTATCAACTTTTTGTAAACCCTTTGAGCCAGTTACTTTTATTTGATCACTCTCCTTGGAACCTGAAAGTTCAATATAAGAAAAATCAATCGATCAATCAATCAATCAAAACAAAAGCAAAATGTTTCCTTGAACTACGTTCGACTTGATTCCGAAAGAATACGTAGGCAACCTCACTCTGGAGTTTAGTCACACCAAAATAAAAATCCACATTTCTCCAAAAGTGGAACTGGGGCAGAATCTATTATGGTTCGGCGATAGTTTCGCCTGAAAGGTTCCAAAAGTTGTAATTCAATCCAAATTCTTTTTACCCAAATCCTGTTCAAGTCCTTCCAATAAATTGGTAAAGGTGTCCAAAATTGGGGGATACAGTTATTTGGATCTGATACAACCAAATAAGAGAAATAAAATAAGGGAGTCTTATTGGTGAAAACCCACACGAGCACCGTGAGGCGATGCTAAGCAGAGAAATTGAAAATGAGAGAGTCTTGTCAGTGAAAACTCACAAAGAGCACTATAACGCAACAGTGAGAAGAGAAATGAGAGAGGTTAGCTGGTGAAAACCCGTAAAGGGCACCACTGATCAAAACAAGGAAATCATCAATTTGACAGGAACACAGTCCTGGACAAGGTTTCTCAATCTTGAGGTATAATTTATGATGGATTTCTGAGAGTTGGACGGTTCGTACAGATAAAGCGTCCATTTGATCCCTAGTTGATGCCAGCATAACCTGATGAATTTCCAACATAGGATTCCCACTCCCTAATTGATGCCAGTCTAACCTGATGACTTTCCAACATAGGGTTCCCACTCTCTAGTTGATGCCAGCATAACCTGATGACCTTCAAACATAGGGTTCCCTCTCCCTAGTTGATGCAAGCATAACCTGATGACTTTCTAACATAGGGTCCCACTCCCTAATTGATGCAAGCATAACCTGATGACTTTCCAACATAAGGTCCCACTCCCTAGTTGATTCCAGTATAACCTGGTGATTTTTCAACATAGGGTCCCACTCCCTAGTTGATGCCAACATAACCTGATGACTTTCCAACATAGGGTCCCACTCCCTAGTTGATGCCAACATAACCTGATGACTTTCCAACATAGGGTCCCACTCCCTAGTTGGTGCCAACATAACCTGATTGACTTTCCAACATAGAGTCCCACTCCCTAGTTGATGCCAGCATAACCTGATGACTTTCCAACATTCTGTTCCACTCCTTAGTTAGTGCCAGCATAACCTGATGACTTTCCAACATAGGGTCCCACTCCCTAGTTGATGCCAATATAACCTGGTGACTTTCCAACATAGGGTCTCACTCCCTAGTTGATGCCAGCATAACCTGATGACTTTCCAACATAGGGTCCCACTCCCTAGTTGATGCCAGCATAACCTGATGACTTTCCAACATAGGGTCCCACTCCCTAGTTGGTGCTAGTATAACCTGATGACTTTCCAACATAGGGTCCCCATTCTCTAGTTGATGCCAGCATAACCTGATGACTTTTCAGCATAGGGTCCCACTCCCTAGTTGATGCCAGCATAACCTGATGACTTTCAAACATAGGGTCGCCATTCCCTAGTTGATACCAGCATAACCTGGTGATTTTTACAACATAGGGTTTTCATTCCCTAGTTGATGTGGTGTTTAAACACAGGGTCTCCACTTCCTAGTCTACATTTACTCTGAGTACACCATTCCCTCCCCTTTTATCGCTTTCAATAATGAAGTAGTATAGAACTTTATTACAATAACTCACGAAATTTTCCTAGTGAAAACTGGGGCAGAAAATTGCGTTCGTTTATTTTGATTCCTGAGAAGGTTATACCTCGAACCACAGGGTTCGAGATGACCAAAAGAAGAAGTCTCAATCCAAAATAAAAGAAAAGAAGAAAAAGAAAAGAGTTAAGCCTAAAGTATAGAAGTTGAAGAGATGTGGACTGCTCAAGACAATATTGAAATCATAGGTTTTACATGTCCCGTATTGATCTAAAAAAGCTGAAGAAGATTGAACCAACACCTGTAACTAACAAGAATCAAATCAAGATCAGAGTCTGCATAAAGAACCATCCAAGACTCGAGACCAAGCTTCAGAAGATTTATAGATAGGAATCTTGTAACTCGTAGCTGATAGCCTTAGTTTGTTTTCTTCATTTTGACTTTGGTGTAATAAGGAGTTCAGCAGCAGTAACAACAGTAACAATAGTAAAATCACAGCTTTCCAGTAGTCCCAACTACTAAAACTTCAAGAACTACACTGACCTGATTCCTTTATAGCCAAGGATATGTAGGCAACCTTTGAAGCAAGGCTCGGTCAAATTTTTCCAAAATGCTTCCCATGGAGTATCGAATGGGTAAAATTTGTTCGTGACCGCTCACTTTGTCTCTACCCGAAAACTCTTCGTGTTTTCGAGCAAAAAAAGGCAGCTATGAGCATGTAATTTACCCAACCAAAAATATTCCTACAAAATTAATAAATAGATTATTCCTATTTATTTTTAGATTTTTTTAGGATTTTTGGTAATTATTTGAAATTATTTGAATTTTTTTTCATTTTTAAAGTCATGGAAAATAACAAACAATATTTAAATCCTCATAGTATAGCATTATTAGGTTTTTAGTTGAATCTACCTAATTACATAATTTGATTAAAATAAAATCACCAAAAATTGTTTGTTTTTGACATTTTTTAGTCTTAGTGTTAAAATTAGTAATTTTTCTTTTAAAATTTAAGATTGACTAATTATGTAAACAATACAAGTAGATAGCTAGTTAATTTTACAAATTAAGGTAGCTTAGTACTTAATTAGGATGTAGTTAAATTAATTAGATTTTTAGAAGTTAATTAAAGAAAATAGGGGCTTGACCAGCTTTGGCCGGACTGGGCCAAACTTAAGTTTGCCCAATCCCAATACTCGGTCCAAATTACATAGACCAATACCACCAAACCGGTCCAGTCCACTGCCTAAACCAAATGACATCGTTAGATATCAATCAATCCAGACCGTTGATCTTCAATAGATCCAACAGTTCAGAATTGGACTGGCATTTGACATATATATGTCCTAAGTCGTCCTACCCCCCTCATTTCAAACTCCCCCTCTCTCACATCTCTCTCTCTAAGCCTCACCTAAACCCTAGCCGCCCTACCACCCTATGCCTTAAGCTACCGCCGAAATTCGCCTATGGCGGCAGAGACACCTGAAATCGCCCACAAACCACCCCTATCTACTCCCCTAACTCTTCTCAGCCTCCCCCACTAATCAATACCCCAAAACCCCATGAAAACAAGTAGGTTTTGAGCTTGAAAAGAACCAGAAACCCTAGCTCCGCCCTAGAGCCACTGCCAAAAATCACCTACGGCGGCGGCGAAATCCCAAAACCACCCAAACTTACCCCATACACTCCCCTCACCTTCTTGAATCTCACCCTACCAATTAAATCCCCAAAACCCCCATCAAAATCAACAAATGTTAGATTGGAAAACCTAGAGCCGCTGTCGAAAATCGCCTATGGCGGCGGCTGAGCCCTAGACCTACCCAAAACCTTAATCTACAACCACCACATTCCTAGAACCCTAATTTACCCATAGCTCCTAAATATCCCCCACCAAAAACTCTAGATCTTAGATCTGGGCCTCCAAAACCCTAGGTTTGCCTTTCCCTTTTTCAAATCCCACCTAGTTCGTCTAAAAATCCTCCTGTCAAGATCTCCCATCAAGGTCTGGGATCCCAAATATGAGTCTTGGTATGAGGGTTTTTAACGGCTAGAATTCCTTTTTTTCCCAAACAATAGTTTAGGTATAATTTCTGTCTTGTTCCTTTTTTCTTTTTTGTTTTTTCATTTATCTTTATTATTATATATTTTATCTTTATTTTTATGTTTACTGTTTTTATGTGTTTGCTGTTATCTTCTTTAAAATTAATTAAATAGAATTCCTGTTGTTTTTATTTTTATTTGTTTGCTGTCTTATTTGGTAGTTGTTAAGAACTGAGCCTCATTGAAATTGCCCGTTCCACTTGGCTTAGAAATTGGGCCTGTCTGTGATAGACATGCCCATAAATTTATTAAAGCTTAAAGCGGCCAAGGTCTTTAGACCAAGAGTCGCACGACTCAGGCCCAGAACCAGTCTGGTTCTAAGGCAATTCCAAAGCCCTTAAGGGTCAATTTTGGAATCTTAGTTTGAAAATTTTTCAGTAAATGATTAGAAACTTCTAGAATAGGGACTACTTTTTCGATGATAAGTAGGAAAGGATAGGGATAAGATCCCAAATATCCATAAATTGGACAGTTTCTGTGATAAGAAAGTACCAGAAATTGGACAGCTCTCCATATTTCTGTTTAAGAAAGATGCATTTTCCCTGATTTTATGGAATGCTGGCAGATTCCTTTTTGGTACCCTAACCCTTATCCCTTTCAATTCCTCACTCTATATAAACACTCACATTTTTCTTCATTATACACGAATATACTTACACGCCTACACATCTACTTACAGACCTAATCCTACACACATAGATACACATACACAAATTTTTTTTCAAGAAATTACTAAGTCTACATTGCTTTTAAGTTATTTGCCTTTCAATTTCCAAAACTTCTTACAAACTAGTAATGGTATTTCAGAAACATAAACCAACAAAAAATTAGTTTACTTTCCTACTGGTTTTTCCAAGCTGGGACTGGGAATTCTTGGGTATTCTACTTGATTTCTGGCTTGCTGTTACTCAAGTTTTTCAGAGACATATTTTCTTTATCTCTTTGTTTTCTTGATGCTATCAAGGTACTATTCTATACAATGTAAATTTTTAATCTCGTTATTATCCTGATTATGAATTTGTTGTTTATCAAGAGTTTGTGTTTTGTTAAGTATGTTCTTGTATATGATTTAAATTGCTGCATGAATCATGTGGGTTTAGGTTGTTTAGTTGGAAGTTATGTATAAATTCATGTAGTACTAGTCATTTACACTGATTATTCTATTTAAGTTATATTAGTATTATGTTGGAATATTCTGAAAATTTCAAAGAATCGGTTTAAGCTTTATATGTTCATGTTATAAAGATTTTATCTAGAATACTATACGTTTGCATGTAATAAGAGAAGCGAAAACAATATTTTCTCTTAAGAAACTTAGTAGAGTAATAATAGGTAGATTTGGTCATCATTAAAGCATTAATCTCATTATTTAGTTAATAAGTTATGATAATTTAATCTTCTCTATATCTCTTTTGTATAATGAGTTAGTTTAATGTATAAATAGCTTTTACTATTTTGTTTAAACCAATTAAACATAGTAATTCCAATTCGTTAGTTTTTGGGTCATGAAAGACTGGGCTTTTATGAGCCAACTGGATAGTAGGCCCTAATAAATTTTCAGGCCCAAACCAATTGGGTCCATAGAATTGTATTTTAGTTTTCGGGTAATAAATTAAGTTGATAATTTGATTAAAGACATGAACACTTTAAAGTTTCAAATGCACAATGATTTTTAAGTTTATCATTTTAACATGGTGATAATATAAGAAATAAAAACTTAGGAAATCAGTAAAAAATCATTAAATTTAACTAAAATTTTGATTACTTTACTCGCGTCCCAAACCCCCTTAGCTTTCTGTTTTAAAATATAAATAAAATATAAGTAAAATTTTATAATTGCTATTACAAATTTTAGTCTCAAACTTGTTCAAACAAATGTGTATTGGACTAGAGTCATTACCCGACCCAAATCATCTTTAATTAATTTCAGTTAGTTGTTCATAAAATGTGCATTGGGCCAGAGTCATTTGGACTCATCATCAGGACCAAATTTTCCTGAATTAAATTTGCTTAGTTGATTGAATGCTTGATATTATGTCTATTGGCCTAGAGTTCGTTTGAACTCCGCCATTATCCAGCCCCAAATAGTTTCCGATTAAAATTCAGTTTAGCTGGCCCAAATAATTGATAATGTATGTATTGGGCCAGAGTCCATTTTGGACTCAGCTCTTATCAGGTCCAAACTCTCTTAATTATGGGCCTGTTCGGAAACTAGTACATAAGCTGCCCCATTTAATTTAAATAAATGTATCACATGGTATTGGACTTTCACACCTAATTACACGACATTGGGTACTTAGATTAAAGACATAATCATAACTTTAGATATACTTGCAATCAAACTAACTATTACAATTATGTACACGCACGCGTGACATAGTTGTGATACCAAAAACAAATCAAGGTACACGTTCGTGTGACCACAGTCAAATATTCTTAGTAAATAAAAATCCTTAATCAAATACTCGTAGAAATGCTTTTAGGCGCGGTTTTTAAACTACTATTGGGATTGCGTACATGTTCGCATGACATGATTACGATATTTTCAAATAAATTCAAGGTACGCGTTCGCGCGACTTTGACCCATCTTTTCCTAAGTAAACTAAGTGTCATGAATTACGTACACGTACGCGTGACATGATTTTTGACATACCAAAACTAAACGAGTATACGTACATGTAACTCAGATGATTCTTTAAATATGAATAATCGAGTAATTAGAAGCGGTAAAAGGTAAAATAAACATAGGTCCTAAACTGAGTAATTAAAGAATTTACGCCATGTATAAATTTCTAACAGACTATGCTAAAATCACGGATTTCGGGAGTGCCTAACACCTTTTCCCGGGTTAACAAAATTCCTCACCCGGTCTTCTGGTTTCGCAGACTTTTAACGGAGTCAAAATTTTCCTCGATTTGGGATTCTGAATAAATAGTTACTCGGGACACCGCAAATAAATAATTTCGAGTGGCGACTCTTAATTAAATAAATAATCCCAATTCGAATAATGTCACTTAAATTGAAAAAACTCTCTTATCCCACCCTTTCGAAAAAAAAGAGGTGTGATACACCCCTAGACAATAAGAATTTGATTTCATCTACCTGGTTTGCTATGCTCCAAGGTGTTTCCCAAAAATCATCCAGCACATTCTTCATAAGCATTGAATCAGTTTCAATTATACATGGAGGGAATGGAATTTGAACAATGTACCTTAGGGCCTCCAGAATTGCTTGTGCCTCAGCTATATTGTTTGTTGCTTCGTCTACTGCATCTTCCTGAGCATAGATGAGGTCTCTATTCCATCCCTTATAAAAAAACATATGAAGCCCCTCCATTGTCTCCTCTACAAGCCCCATCCGTATTGCATTTTATCTAACCCACAAGGGTTAATTGCCACATAACCTTTGTATATCTCAGTTTTGGAACATGGTTGGCTAACTTCTCATGTAAGTCAGGACAATTTGTTGTGACACCCTTGATGCCCGGTCTCCTTACTTTCAGTAGCATTTGTATGGAGTTTGAAATACGATAAATCAGTCTACTAAAAGATACATTTTTCCCATGCTTTACAGAATTCATCCTTTTCCACAGCTGCCAGACAATCAAGCTTGGTATTGCTTGATATACTGCCTTCAGACTTGTATTTCCTTCTTTGTTCCACCATTCATTTATCAATTGTACCAAATGCTTGCCTTGTTTTTTGATCCCAACAAGTGCACCAAAATAATTCCACACAAACCTAGGAGCTGGTGATGTCAAGAAGACATGAGGTAATGTTTCTTCTTTAGGATGCCTACAACACCAACATCTTGAAGTTCTAATGTATCCCAGTCTTTGGAACCAATCATCTAGAGGTTGCTTTGCGTTCCATAATCTCCACATGAAGAAGCTAACTTTGAAAGGAAGTCCCTTCACCCACATAAACTTGTATAACTTTCTCTCATCTCTTCTCTTCTTTATGTAATACCAAGCTGACTTCACTGTAAATTTACCATTCGTTTCTAGCTTCCACCAGGGCTTATCCTTCACTGATTGATGTGCAAGAGGTGCTATCTTTTCTAAGATATGTTGAGCTATCTCCTCAGGCAATAGCTCCCTCAACAATACTTCATTCCATGATTCTCCATCACCTTATCCACATGTTTTATGGATTCATCACACCAATGATCTGGACCTGAAGCATGGTACAGAGCACCAAGTCCAGTCCAATTATCATACCAGAAATATGAGCTTCCATTCTTCAATTGCCACCACACTTGATGTTCCAACTCCTCTCTCATTTGAATCATTTTCTTACAAACCTAGGATCCATTTCTCCAAGGAACTAGCATCTTATTAATCTTCTTATAGTGTTTATTCCTCATAAATATAAACCATAGTGTATCTTTTGACATGTAATTCCACCATAGGTTAGCAAACAAAACCTTCGACACATCATGTAATGATCTGAAACCAAGACATTCTTCTCTTTAAGGAAGACACAAATTGTCCCATGAAGCTTAATGTCTAACCTTTCCATTGCCTGAATTACTCAAATAGAACTTAGCAAACATCTTGTGTAATTGATTTATCACATGTACTGGTAGATTTACAGCTGATAAGAGATGAATTGGCATGCTCTCAAGTACATGTGAAATCAAAACTGCCCTGCCACCTATTGATAATAACATACCTTTCTATGATGATAGTCTCTCCCGAACTTTAAAGAGGATGCCTTTGTAGAACTCTTTCTTCGTCCTGTTGTATGATATAGGGCATCCCAAATATGTGAATGGAAAGGGATTTCTTTAAAATTCTGTGATCAAATGGACTGTGTTTGCCTCTTCTGCAGGCACTCCTTCATGCATATCAAAAGAAGACTTTTCCTTATTGATCTTCTGACTTGAAGCAACCTCATATTCTTCTAATACATTCATGGTAAGCTACACTGTCCCATAATGAGAAGAACAAAAAATAGTTGTGTCATCTACATATGATAAATAGTTGATGTTTTGACTCCACTTTGGCCAAGTTTTTTGAAGAAAAAAAAGTACCTTTTTTAGGAGAAGCAGAAGCAGCTTTGAAATAGCAGAAAAAAGTAATTTCTCTCCAAAAGTAATTTTTTGAAAAGCACTTTTGTAATGACCCGGCCAGTCATTCCGTGAGATTAGCCCGTTTTCTCCCATTTCTTCTTTATTGTATGTTGCTTAGCCTATTTATGTTGTGTTGGGTTGATTGGTTCGGGTTCGGAGTGGTCGTGGTGAGAACTAAGACACTTAGTCTCTTAAATTAGCTTAATAGTTGAAAAAGTCAACTGGGAGTTGACTTATTGGTAAACGACCTCGGAATGTAGATTTTATGGCTCAGACAACTTCGTTAGGTTATTTGGAACTTAGGAGTGTGTTCAGAATGATGTTTTGATGTCCGATGTAGAATTAGGCTTGAATTGGCGAAAGTTAGTTTTTGGTGATTTCCGGCTAGCAGTGGAAAATAGGCTATCAGGGTCGGAATGGAATTTTGGAAGTTGGATAAGGTTCGTAATGTCATTTTGGATATGTGTGCAAATTTTCAGGTCAATCGGATGTGTTTTGGATGGTTTCGGCATATTTGGTGAAATTTAGAAGTTTCAAAGTTCATAGGCTTGAATTTGATGTAATTTTGGTGTTTTTGGGTCGTTTTTGGTGTTTTGAGGGCTCGACTAAGTTTGAATAAGGTTATAGGATGTGTTGGTGTGTTTGGTTGAGGTCCCGAGGGCCTCGGTTGTATCTCAGATGCTCAAACGACACTTTTGGTCTTTGGGAGATTGCTGGTTTTCTGGTGTTTTAGCAGCAGTGGTTTGTTCATTGCGATCGCGTGAGTTCATCCGCGATCGCGTAAAGTAAAGTTTGAGGCAGGCATATTTGTTCTATGAGATCGCGCAATGAGGTTTGCGATTGCATAGGTTGGGTAGCCAGAGCAGTGCGGTCGCGTGGTTCCTTGTGCGATCGCATAGAAGAAGAAGGGGGAGTGTGAGGTTGTTGCAATTGTTCTTTGTGACCGCGTGAATGGGTACGCGATCGCATAGGTCAGGGAGTCGAAGCTTCACGATCGCGTGGGGAATATTGCGATCACAATGGGTAAAATTTGGAGGCATTAATTTTGTTCTTCGCAATCGCGTGGGTGGTCCCGCTGAGTTAATATTTAGTGCTGGGCAGAATGTTTTAAAAGTCCATTTTTGCGAGTTTAGTCTATTTTTCCTCCATTGTTGAGCGGGTTTGGAGCTCTTTGAGAGGGTTTGAAGAGGAAATCGAAGGGAATCACTTGGAGGTAAGATTTCCGACTTCATAACTCGATTCTATGTCATTTTCTAAGTAATAAAATGAGAAAACTGTTGGATTTAAACCCAAAATTGGGGAGGTTAGGTGCATGGAATTGGAAAATTCTTTTGAGGATTTGAGTGGGCAATTGTGGTCCGATTTTGGTGTTCTTGGTATGTATAGAATCGTGGGAGGATGAGGATTCTCGTGATATAAATTTTATAGAATTCCAAGACATGGGACTGGGGCTTGGGTTTGGCCAATTTCGGGAATTGTGCTTAAAATTGATAGTTTTCGATGGGGTTTTGTTCCATTAGCGTATATTGATGATGTTAATCTGGTTTTGGTTAGATTCGGAGCATTTGGGAGCCAATTCGAGGGGCAAGAGCATCGAGGAGTAGTTTTTGGGCTGTTTTGAGGTAAGTAACAATTGTAACTCTAAACCTGAGGGAGTGAAACCCCGGTATTTGATATTGTTTTGGTAAATGAGGTGACGCACATGCTAGGCGACGAGCGTGTGGGCATGCATCGATAGGGATTGTGACTTAGTCCGCCCCGTAATGACTATTAAGCCGCGTATTCGATTTGAAACCTTATGACATCCTGTATTTCAGAAATATATACTTGTTTATGGGCTGTGAGCCATGTTTGGGGCCTCGTGCCGACCTTTTTAGACCCTCAGGGGTATTTTTACACTATTCTCACACTATCCTTTTAGAACATTTGTGAACTCAGTCATGTTTACCACTTGTTGTTATATTCACTGTTATCACACTGTTTTGAAACTCTGAGGGGTATTTTGGGCTGAGTCCCGTGAGTTGAGATGAATCGCTCGAGTGGCTTGTGAGGATGAATGAGTGAGGCCGAGAGCCTAGTATGTAAGGATAGTTATGGATCGGGCTGCACACCGCAACAATATATATGTTATATGTTACATATGGATCGGGCTGCACGCCGCAACAGTATAGATTACATATGAGTCGGGCTGCACGCCACAACAATGTATGTTATATATATGGATCGGGATGCACGCCACAATAATGTACATATTGGATAGGGCTGTACACTGCAGCAAATATAGCGCTTGGGCTGTAGGAGCCCCTCTAGAGTCTGTACAACCCTAGTAGACGCAGCCGACTATTATATGGAGCGGGCTGCACGCCACAACGTATGTTATATGGATCGGGCTGCACGCCGCAACATTGTATATATATATATGTATATACATATATATGTATGTATGTATTGGATCGGGCTTCCCGCTGCACCAGTTGTGTGTATTCATGGTACTTGCTGAGTACGAGTGTTTAAGTGAGAGCATGAGATTCTGATAGTGTAGTCACGAGTGACCGAGAGGCTTGCTCAAGAGGCTTTATTTGTGAGTGATACTGTGCCCGAGGGGCTTATGTTTTATGAAACTACTGTTTTCACTCTTCTTTACACTGAGCCTCTGATGATAAATGTTGGATAAATATTTTTATACGTGATTTTTAAATGGAAACTGGAGTTTTATGAAATATTCGGAATGTAGATTCCTGAATTGGTTTATTCATTTCCATTGTTACTCATTATATGGATTTACATGTTTTATAAAATGCTCGTCACTACACTCAAGTTTTTAGTTACTTTGATTACTTACTGAGTTGGCGTACTCACGTTACTCCCTGCACCTCTGTGTGCAGATCCAGGTACCAGACCATCTCACTAGTTGATTTTCGGACGCGCTTGGAGTTTGTTTGAGGATAAAGGTAGCTGCTCAGCGTCCCCAGCTCACCTCCTTTCCTTTCCTCAGTTCATAGTTTTTGTCTTTTGTACTTCAGGATTTTGTAGTAGCAAGTCACCTTATTGTACATTGTATTTACGGTCTTAGATGCTCATGGCGGTTGACTCCAGATTTTGAAAAAAATGTATAAATTGTAGTATTGGGATTTGGTCCTTGATTTGTAGAAACTTTGTTCTTGAATGCACTTGGAGGAATCACTGGCCTCTAGCACACTTGAGAGAATACGTGTTTAGGTTTTGCAAGTGTTAGGTCAAAACCTTGTATTATTTTGTTTATATATGTGAGATCATGAGAGAGGATACAAGGACATTTTCGGTCTCTAGCAAGTTGCAACTCTGCTGCTATATTGCTGCCAGTTGATACAGTGCAACAACTTTTACAACTGTAGAGTTGACTTGTACGATGACCTGAGGAACTAATCATATATGTTCCCTTTGGAGTTCCCTTATCTGGTTTCCTTGAGGGTTAGTCTAAACAACTGAGCATCACAATAAGCGCAAAGGAACTGATCACATCAGGTTCCTCCATGAAGTTTGACAAATCATCAAAAGCATAATCGTATTACTTATCGTTCTTAATATTTAAGATATGTCTTAGATATATGCCTTAATTTACTTTCGGCTTATTGTGTCTCACCTTTAAATATCTTCTCATTAACGGTTTTTCTTTGTGAAGAAATGACATAATTTGGCTGATATGGTAAAAGTCATATCGGAGAATATCTGGACTTTTTTGATTGACGTAGGAGTATATTTGAATATTTTCAATGGTTAAAAATTATGCTTCAAGTTATCATTAAAGGTATAATATAGACCAATTTGATATTTGATGTATAGGTTTGACCTTTTGTTTGTACATATACTATATAAGTTGGACAAACGATTAGATGAAGGGATAAATATGGGACAGATTCATGATTTTGGACTTTCACGAGCCAAAAAGTAAATGAATGGAAAATGTATCACAAATGAAATACTTAAGGTTTCATTTCCAAAATATATAAGAAGGCAGACTAAGTCTCAAGGCTAGAGCAAGCTAGCATTTTCCGGATGAAAGAGAATTTTGATTAAAAAGTAACTCAATTAATTTTCATTTAAAAAAAATTAATATTCAATAGTAACTCTTTTGATAAATCTTATGAAATTATTTTAGTATATCAGAAGTTGTACGGAATATCAATGTTTGAGCACAAATCCTGAGGGATCACCATTAACTTATTGTGTAAAACGTTCATTAAAACATTTTTATTTCAAAATTGTCTAAATCAAGTTCAAATGAGTCCAAAATTGATATCCAACCTTCTAATTTCAATCCCAACAATCTTCAATTACTATATAGAAGAAAATGAAGAAGTAGGAAAAGAATAAGGGAAAAGGAAAAAGGAAAAAGGAAAAAGGAAAAAGGAGAAGAACAAAGAAAGGTTCTGACAGAAAGTTATATTTGCATAACTTTTTCTTTAACATATGATCAAAATTAAACACCAATCCTTTAAATGTCATCCCAATAAAATTTCTTATCGCATATGAACCAAAGCAAAATAGAAACCCACCCAAAATCCACCAGCCCGTCGCCCCTCTCCTGTTTAGAAACTTCACCTACTCTTTTCAAATGGAAGCATGTAATTAGGAATTACTGAAACAAGTACTACTATATTTATTATTTGACTACATGAAAATTAAGGAGTCCATTATTTAAATGGTCATTCAATTATTTTTAAAGTAGTGTGTAACGACCTGACCGGTCGTATTGAACATTTGCACTTCGCTCGGTTGTTTGAGGGCATGAGTAGCTCCCTACGAAGTATTATGACTTATCTGAATCGTGGTTTTGGTCTTCAAGATTTATTCGGAATTGATTTGGAAGAATGATCCTCAACTAGAAGCTCTAAATTGGAAATGTTTTGACCAAGTTTGACTTTTAGTATTTGACCTTAGATTGGATTTTTGATGGTTCCGTTAGCTCCGTTGGGTTATTTTTAACTTAGGAGCGCGTCCATATTGCGATTTGGAGGTCCGTAGTAGAATTTGGCTTGAAATGTCGTAAGTTGAAATTTTGGAATGTTTGACCGAGAGTGGACTTTTTGATATCGGGGTCAGATTCCGATTCCTGAAGTTGGAGCAGGTCTGTAATGTCAAATGTGAGTTGTGTGCAAAATTTGAGGTCAACCAGACATGATTTGATAGGTTTCGGTATCGGTTGTAGAAGTTTGAGGTTTCAAGCTCATTAAGCTTGAAGTGGTATGCGATTCATGTTTTTTTGGTTGTTTGATGTGATTTGAAGGATCGACTAAGTTTACATGGTATTTTAAGACTTGATGGTACCTTTAGTTGAGGTCCCGGGGGCCTCAGGTGTGTTTCAGGGTGTGTTTTGAGCGAGTCCGACACTCTGATATTGTTCTAGCACTTTTGGAAGTGCGGATTGCACGTTTTTGTAATGACCCAACCGGTCGTTTTGAGAGTTAGATCCCCGATTCCCTAATAACTGCTTCCCCCATATTTATTTTTGCTTTTGGGATTTTTCGGAGTGTTTGGTTGTGGAATTCGGAGAGTTTTGGGACACTTAGTCCCTAGATGTGAGTTTAAGTCTTAGAATTGGGATCGTACTCGGAAATGTGTGAAGACGGATCCGGAATGGAATTCTGTAGGCTCCGTTAGCTCCGTTGAGTGATTTTTGGCTTCGGAGCGCGTTCGAAATGTGTTTTAGAGGTCTGTAATGGATTTAGGCTTGAATTGGCGAAAATTGGATTTTCGGCGATTTCGGTCGATAGTGAAAATTTTGATAACGAGCTCGGAATGGAATGACGGAAGTGGCTGTAAGTTCGTAGTGTCATTTGTGACCTGTGTGTAAAATTTGAATCATTCAGACTAGGTTTCAGCGTTTTTTGTAGAATTTGGTAAACCTTAAGTTATTAGGCTTGAATCCGTGTTTAATTCACATTTTTATGTTGTTTGATGGGGTTTGAAGGCTCGACTAAGTTCGTACGGTATTATAGGACTGGTTGGGGTGTTTGGTTTAGGTCCCAGGGGCCTTGGGTGAGTTTCGGATGTTAAACGGATTGATTTGGGACTTATGCCTTTGCTGCACCTGTTATTTTTGCACCTGCGGATATGGACCTTGGCAGCTCGGATCGCAGGTGCGGTTGGAGGACCGCAGAAGCGGGCTCGCAGTGCAGCCCCAACCCAGTTTAGTGAAGTTCACATCTGTGATGATTCTTCCGCAGGTGTGGGACCGTAGAAGCGGAAATCACTGGTAAGAAAATAGAGAAATTGAGGGCTTTTTGTTCATAACTCAAAAGTTGATTTAGATCTTGGTAAAAGGCGATTTTTGCAAGGTTTTTGAAGAGGAATTTAGTGGATTTGGACCATCGGAGTTGGATACTCGTGGAAAGAGCGTGATATTGAGTTGATTTGAGCGGTTCGAGGTAAGTGGCTTGCCTAACCTTGTGTTGGGAAACTTCCCCTTAAGATGTATGATATTGTTTGATGTGTGAGCGCCATGTACGCGAGATGACGAGTACGTACAAGGGCTATTGTTGCAAAAATACTGTTTTTCCTTCCTAAGTCATAGACTGTTTTTTCCTTATTAAACTACACTAATATGTTTAATTTCTTAGTTTAGATTAGAGAAGCATGCTTACGTGTTTAACTGCCAATTTGACATTCTGTGCGACATGCTTAGTTCGATCCCTTTTTTTCCATTGTTTGTGTTTAGTCTGAACTGTATAACTCGATGACATACCTGTAATTTTATCTTGTGCTGCATATTTTTTTCTTTGGGACTACAGACGTATTCTGGGAGATCCCCCAACACTTGCATATTTACTTTTGGGACTACAGATGTATTCCGAGAGATCCCCCAAGACTGCATATTTACTTTGGGACTACAGACATATTCCGGGAAATCCCCCTGTATTGCATATTTATTTTGGGACTAGAGACGTATTCCGGGAGATCCCCCAGCACTGCATATTTACTTTTGGGACTACAAACATATTCCGAAAGATCCCTCTGTACTGCATAATCATTCAGAACCACGGGACGGTATCCCGGGAGATTCCCTATTGAGGGCTCCCATAAACTGTAATTTTTATGAATTCCTTTAGTTGTTTTACCATATATATATATATATATATAATTTATTATATTTACTCCGGTAAGGCCTTGACTTGTCCTCATCACTACTCGACCGAGGTTAGACTTGGCACATAGTGGGTACCATTGTGGTATAATCATGCCCTTTCCTGCACATGTTTTTGTGTGCAGATCCAGGTACGAGCTATCAGCCTCGGGGTTAGTGCATGTTGCTGATTCCAGGAGAGTTCAAGGTACTTCTGCTTACGTCCGCAGATCCTCGGAGTCCCCTTCTACTCCCTCGCCTAGAGACTTTCTTTATTTATCTTCAGACTTTTGTATAGACTTACATAAATTATAGAAGCTTGTGATTTAGTGACATTCCAGGTCTTGGGAGGTTATTTTGTATATGGCGAGCGACACTATTTTTGTTGCTGTTATTACAGTATGTTATTTTATCCTTTATCATTTGATTTCTTTAAGTTTTCCGTAATATTATGCTTACCTAGTCGTAAAGATTAGGTGTTGTCACGACACCTTTCGGAGGGTTAAATTGGGTCGTGACAAGTTGATATCAGAGCCCTAGGTTCATGGAGTTGTAAGTCACAAGCTGGTTTATTAGAGTCTCGCGGATCGGTGCGGAGACGTCTGTACTTATCTTCAGGAGGCTATGTAACTGTTAAGAACAATCATACTTCTTTGATTTCCTTGTTGTGCGAGTTATTGACATCAAAATTCTAAAACTCTATTCTATTCTTTCCCACAGATGGTGAGCACTCATACTGGGAGGACTGATGATTAGGCACCCGAGCCCCCTATCAGAGCCGCCAGAGGCCGGGGTCAGGGTAGAGGACGACCACGCGGTGCAGCCCGAGCACCAACGAAAGCTGCGACAGAGGAGCCCCCAGCAGCTCCAGCTGGAGGGCCGGCACTGGAGATTCCTATTGCTGCTCCAGCCCTCCAGGACTCTTTAGCTCAGTTCATGAGCATGTTTAGCACTCTAGCTCAGGATGGACTACTTCCGATAGCTCCTGCTACATCTCAGGACGGGGGAGAGGCACAAACTCCTACATCCCGCGCTCGTGAGCAGAGGGTCCAGGTTGATCAGGCCCCAGAGTTTATTCCTATGCCCCAGTGGCTCCGGTTCAACATGAGACCAGGGTAGCTGCTTCTGAGGCAGAGCATCTCAGACTTGAGAGGTAAAAGAAGTACCACCCACATACTTTCAACAGACTAGCTTCAGATAATGCTCTGGGTTTTCTTGAGGAGTGTCATCGTATTCTCCGTACTATGGACATTGTGGAGATGAGTGGGGTTTCTTTCACCGCTTTCCAGCTGAGGGGAGCGACATATCAGTGGTGGCGTGCCTATGAGCTGAGTAGTCTGGACGAGGCAGCCTTACTCACTTGGACTTAGTTTTCAGAGATATTCTTGTGAGAATATGTCCCTTAGAGCCTCAGGGATGCTTGGCGCGCAGATTTTGAGCAGCTGCACCAGGGTTCTATGATTGTGTCGTAGTATGCAGTTTGTTTCAGTAAGTTTGCTCGATATGCACCGACCTTGCTTGCCACAGTTAGAGAGAGGGTTCGTCGCTTTATTGAGGCACTCCACCCCAGTATTCGGGCCAATATGGCCAGGTATTTGGAGATGGACATTACTTATCAACAGGCAGTGAGTATTGCCAAGAGAGTAGAGGGCATGTTTGCCGAGGACAGAGTGGAGAGAGAGGCCAAGAGGTCTCGAGAGACTGGTCATTATTCAGGAGGTCGTGCACCAACAACGCACTATGGTAGAGGTTTTGTGAGTCGCCCTGTTCATTCAGATCTTCCAGTAGCCAGCGGTGTCCCAGCTCCTCCTAGACCTCAGGAGCCCTATTATGCGCCGCTAGTATCCAGTATGCCTCCAGCTCGAGGTGCTATTACCAGACAGTCCACCACGCCAGGTCTGAGTCAGTCTCAGTCGCCGCATCCTCCAAGGGGTTGTTTTGAGTGTGGTGACACTCGTCACATGGTTAGAGATTACACCAGAGCTAGGAGGGGTGCACCTCCACAGACTTATCAGCCTCCACGTGACTCCACTAGGTCCTCCGACCATTCTTACAGCCCCAACTGCCACTCTACCTTCTCAAGCAGCTCGAGGTGGAGGTTGGGAGGTCGAGGTCGCCATAGAGGGGGAGGCCAAGCTAGATACTATGCCCTTCCAGCCCATTTAGAGGTCGTCGCTTCAGATTTAGTCATCCTAGGTATTGTCCCTGTCTGCCATAGGGATGCATCAGTATTATTTGACCCAGGCTGTACGTATTCATATGTGTCTTCTTATTTTGCTCCGCATTTGGGGATATTTCAGGATCTTTGAGTTCCCCTGTTTATGCATCTACTCCTGTGGGAGATTCTCTAATTGTGGACTGCGTATATTGGCCGTGTTTGATTGCTCTTAGTGGTTTTGAGACCAGAGTCGATTTGTTATTAATCAGGATGGTAGATTTTGATGTTATATTGGGCATGGACTGGTTGTCGCCCCATTATGCTATTCTCGATTGTCGCGCTAAGACCGTGACGCCGGCTATGCCATGCTTACCGAGAATAGAGTGGAGAGGCACCTTACTGCCCGCAAGGTCATTTCATTTCTTAAGGCTCAACGAATGGTTGAGAAGGGTATGATGCGTATTTGGCCTATGTGAGAGATGTCAGTATTGACACGCCTATAGTTGAGTCAGTCCCAGTAGTGAGGGACTTCCCTGATGTGTTTCTAGCTGATCTTCCGGTCATGCCGCCCGATATAGATATTGATTTTGGAATTGATTTATTGCCGGGAACTCAACCCATATCTATTCCTCCTTACCGCATGGATCTTCCTGAGTTGAAGAAGAAATTGCAGGAGTTTCTTGATAAGGGTTTCATCAGGCCCAGTACATCACCTTCGGGTGCTCCGGTCTTATTTGTGAAGAAAAAGGATAGTTCTATGCGTATGTGTATTGATTATCGGCAGTTGAACAAGGTTATAGTAAAGAACATGTATCCTTTGCTCGCATCGATGATTTGTTTGATCAGTTATAGGTTCCAGGGTGTTTTCCAAGATTGGCTTGCGTTCTTGCTATCATCAGTTGAAGATTCGGGAGTCAGATATCCTGAAGACTGCTTTCAGGACCAGATATGGTCATTATGAGTTTCTTGTCATGTCATTTGGACTGACCAATGCCCCAGCCTCCTTTATGCATTTGATGCACAGTGTGTTCTGGCCTAATCTTGATTCCTCCGTCATTGTGTTCATTGACGACATCATGGTGTATTCCTGATCTCGGGAAGATCATGAGCAACACTTGAGGACAGTGCTTTAGACTTTAAGGGAGAAGAGATTGTATGCAAAGCTTTCTAAGTGTGAATTCTGGCTTGATTCAGTGGCATTCTTGGGCCACGTTGTGTCTTGTGATGGGATCAAGGTAGATCCGAAGAAGGTGGAGGCAGTGCAGAGTTGTCCTAGACCGTCATCAGCTACAAAGATGTGCAATTTCCTTGGTTTGGCGGGGTACTACTGTCGCTTTGTTTAGGGGTTTTCATCTATTGCAGCACCTATGACCAGGCTGACCTAGAAGGGTGCTCCGTTCAGGTGGACTGAGTGTGAGGAGAGCTTTCAGAAGCTCAAGACTGTGAGCATGTGATTTTTACTCGCCATATCGTCCTATAAAAATCTCAATAAATCAATTGATTTTATGAAATTTTTGTTGATTTTCAGTGATTAATTGTGAAAGACTTGTATTTTTTGCATATCCATAATTGATCTTTTAAAATTGTTAAAAATTGCATCACTATTATCAAGGAATTATAAAGTTATAATTAACTAAATAATAGACGAATGATGGTTATTTAATGTAATGTAGTTTTAATAACTAATTACTAAAAATTAATCATTTTTATTCAATTAATCATAGATTAATTAGGGATATAAAATTGGTCGTTTTATTCTTGATTAATTTGTAAATAGATGAAAAATAAGGTTTAAATTAATTACTACATTTTTGGATTAAATTAGATTTGAACTTAATTAGATTAATTAGTTTAATTAGTTAAGAGAGCTAAAATCGGACCTGGGCCAAGAAATACCCAGGCCCAATCCCTATCTCTATACACTCAAACAACCCAGCCCAAATCCCATAGCCCACCCGGCCTGCCCCTACACTACCCAAACGATCCCGTTTCACCCCAGAAGTGATCCCAACCGTTGATCAAAGAAAATCAAACGGCTGGGAACTCCCAACCCTCCACTATAAAATTGTCCAAACACTCACCACCCCCCTCATTCCATCCAAAGCCTAACCCCCCCAAAATCCTAGCTGCCCCCATCCCTTTGTCTCTCTCTCCTCTGTCTCAAGAAACCCTAGCCGCCCTAGGTTTCCACCGCCTTCCGCCACCAGAAATCGTCTACTGGTGGAAGACCTCTACCAAATAGCCCCAAAACTTCACCCTATAATCCTCACCCTTCCCTCGATCACCTCCCGTCATTAATTCCACCAAAATCCCACCCAAAATCATTCGATTTAAGATCTAAGAATCTGAAAAACCTAAAATGCTACAACAGTCGACTTCGAACGATCAAACGGCTCGAACCTTCATGAGTCAATTTCTTTGACTAGAGCGATTGATTCATGAGGGTTTGACCCATTTTCAAACCCCGCCGAAATCCGGCCAAGGTTCGACAACCTCCCATTTTCCAGCCAAACGTTTTTCTACCGTTTTTCTTCCTCTTTCTTTACTTTTTCTATGAAATATCAAAATGAAAACAATGTTAAATCCTGTTCTCTTTAATTTCTATTTATGTTAGGTTGTTTTCATTATTTTGAGTATTTGTGGTTTCTCCTTGTTCTTTATTTGGATTATATGTTATTTTCTGTATTTATACCTAAACTTTTTTTGTTGATTTACCGTTGGTTGCATTAATTTATTCTGTCTATAAACTCTTCTTCTCTTTGCTGTCTTGGTACGCCATTGACACCTGAAACCATTCTAGGTATTGTAGTTCTGTTTTGTCTCCTTTTCCTTAATGATATGCCTCTAATGGTTTGCTAAAAGAAAAAACTAGGTTAATCCTGTTTCTATTAACTTCTGATTTATATTAGCTTATTATGTTATTCAATTGTTATATCAAGGACAAAGGAACTGAACTTGTTATAACTGTTCATAGTCGATTCAGTTTGTTCCATTGGTGTCGTCTTGAATTAACAAGCATATCTTTTAGATATCAGAATGATCGGCCAAGTTTGAATTTTTCTTTCTGATAAAACAAGATTCTGTCCCTTTTTATGTGATTGGGTTAGGGTCATATTATGGTGTGAGTTGTCTCTATGATTCCATGATTATTTTGCTTAGACTATACGTCGTGTTCTCTGCTTGCTCTTGATTCATAATTAGTGAGTAGATAGCCGATTGAACGCACTGTTTCTCAAGCATAATTGTCTTTGATTAGTTAATTGATTAAGTAACTAGTTAATCCTATGCCTCAAGTCTAACCTAATTAACAACGGTTTGTAAAAAGGATACCTGTTAATAATACTAACCTGGGCTATAGACACCCTGAATAACCAGCCAAGTCCTAGGTACTAATTAAGATAATTAACTAGGTTTGATCAATTAACGCAAGTCAACTAACCTAAGTAAAAGAATCAAGTTTATTAGTCTTAATTACACTAAGATCTAGTTAATAATACTCATCAGTCCTAATTAAACTAAGAAATCTGATTAAGGATAATTAACTAGAGTTAATAATAACCCAAGTAAGTTACCCTGGTTACCTAATGGTAAATTCAGGGACTCTAAGGGTTACATTAGGTAACTCAGTTTAGGAAATCATGATCTTAAGGTTAAACGGGTATTTTTCTAAAGAGGAAAGTTCTAGAATAGGGGTAGCTGTCCCAAAGATAGGGTTGACAGCTGCCCTATGTACTATTGAGTGCTGTTTTTCAGCTTTGGATAGGGAATATTTAAAAGAATATCCCATTCCAGAATATCCTATAAATAGACCCTCTTTTTAGAGATGAAAGTGTTACATTTTTTACACTTTTTGAGCTGCTGGAATACAGAATACTTCCTATTCAGAAATACTGTTTCCATTTAAAAGGTTTTGAAAAAAGAAGAGTACTATTAGAAGAATCTGATTTCCTTTTGGAAAACAAGTTCATAAGTAGATGGCCTAGTTCAGTTGCTATCTTCTCTTTTCTGAATTTTGGGTTTCTGGAAGTTTTCCTTCAAACATTCATACTCAAGATTTCTGGGTGTATTCTTGCTGGACTGTTTGGTTTTCTTTGGGGTTTCTGTTTGCTGTTGCTGATCTCTCTTCTTTTTTGGTGTTCATTTTCATACTTGACCTTTATTTGGTCAAGTCTCTTTGCTTTTTCTCTCTTAAAAGGTATGTATTAACTCATCTTTTCTTAATGAAATTTCTTGAACTGAAATCTTCTTCTTCTTCTCCCTGCTTAAACTAGCTGTCATTGATGAATGAGGTTATCAATTCTGCTTTATGTAAATGTGGCTGTATAGATGTTTATTAACATATTAATGAACCTGTGAATGCGATAAATACTGTTTTGTTGTTGGTATTTCTTTGTTGAAATATTCTGTATATTTCAGGCCAAATGTATATAAATATGGTGAATACTCATAGTTCTATATTAAAAAATAAGGCTGCACTAAGGTGTAGAATCTGACATTCTCTATGGTCAGGTTCTCTCTATAAGTGTGCAGAAAATATGCTTTCAATTGAGTCACTTTGGTCAATAAAGAGATTCGACAAGCAAGTCTCTAGATAGGTTAGTATTAGCACTAGGGTAGATGAATTTGACCTGTTAATGGTCAAATTCACCCCATGATAGTGCACAAAAGTAGTATAAATGGCTGAAATTCACCCTTTAAAGGGTATACAACATGTAGTTAAGAAGAGCTGTAGAGTAAAGAATCTGAACCCTTGTATGGTCTGATTCATTCTCTAAAAAGGCCAAGAATAGTCAAAATGTCCAAATGAATACTGGTTGAAGTACTGGTATGGTTGTTAAAAATGTCAAACAAGGTTGCATCTCTGAGTTTGAATTAGACTCCCTCTTATAGTCAGATTCAATCTAAGAAAAATGCATAAAACATGTTGCCTGTCTTTCTGGTGAACCTGTGATTACTTGTTAAAACCTGGTGGTTCATCTATGAGTGATTATAACAGTAAAGTTAGCTCTTAAAGGCTTCTGTGATTAATTCTATATCCATGAAGTCATAATAGAGTCATTAGCTAGCATTAAAGGGTAGTGAATCTGACCCTTTAAATGGTCAAATTCACCCCCATAAGATGCTTATATATGTTGGTTTGGACGACTTAGATCTTATGTTACTATGGGAGCAGCATGTAAAGAGTCGAATCTAATCTCTGTAATGATCAAATTCATTCTTTTACAGTGCATATGAGTTCTGTATGGTCCAGTTGGGACTAAAAGCTGAAGAATACAGATCCTAAAAGCATGAAAGTTGTTGGCTTTCACAGGAGCAGAAGCTAACCTTGTTCTTTTTATTTTCTTCTTATTATTAGAATTTATATATTTAATTAAGAACAATGTAATAGCATAATTACAGCCTTTTGTATATACTTTTAGTTGTAATAAGGACTGGACTGTACACTTAATTTCAGTTTTATTCATATTTTTTTTCCCTAAAATTCGAATTTACATTCTATCTATTCTGAAAATGACATTAAGCAAAGAACGTATGTGAAATCTATAAAAAACACTTCGCTGGATCTCGAAAAATGGTTTTCTCAAAGTTCAGTTAGAGTTTCGACATAAATAAAGTCAGTAGATTATCTTCCGTCTATTTTGTGTCTTATAAATCTGCGAAAAATCAATGTATGCATGTGTGAATTTTAAGCCTTTAGAAACATGAGATCATGTTGTTTTTAAATTGATAAGAATCACCGTCTCAAAATCTAATAAGATTGCCTGTGGTTCGATCTTTTGCTAGAAATTATATGAGTTCTGAAAGTAGCATGATTTTGCCTTGCCAACCCATTTCAAAATTAATGAGTATTTTGGATCTATGTTTAAGTCGCCTAAAAAAATAGAAAATCCATTGTGTTGTGATCATAAGTGTATGTATGAATGAATATGTATTTTGATTACCATATATCCTGTTTATTCATCAGACTGAAAAGTAAAGATTATCAGGACTTAGTTGGATTTCTTAAACTAGTGACCTCCCTATAAATTAGCCAAAGTTAGGATTGGCCAAAAGAGTCAAATGATAATTTGGGCTAAATATGGCCATAGCCCAAGATTTGTGTCCTTTAGAATTTAAGCTTAAAAAGTCTTCGACATATGCTTTAGGTTGAAAATACATCTTTAGGTTGAACTTTGGGAAAAGAATCAACTATTATCTCAAATTACCATAAACTACACTCGGGAGTGGCAACTCATACCCCCGACCCTCACTCCAAACAACTAATAAAATGCATATAGCAACCACGGGTGCATTTCATGTGACGTGATTACCATGTGTTCAAAAACAACAAATGTACGTCATCGTAACTTGTCCAAGATAAATCATAAAACGTCCTAATTGATTTTAAAACTAAAATGTTCCTTCAAATAGAAAACATAAAGAATAATCAAATATCGCCTCAAATAGGCACTATAAAACCATCACGACCATAGTCTTGACTACGTAATCTACACTCGGGTGCGACAACTCATGTCCTCGTTTTCAACTTCAAATTATATTAAAATCGTGTGTTGCAATTACGGGTGCGTTTCATGTGGCGTAATTGCAATATGTCCAAAAACAAGCAAGTGCAC
>ML363829.1:0-53948 GCA_005239505.1 Nicotiana paniculata | reverse complement strand
ACCATGTGTCCTCAACTTTTCAACTTGAAACTCAAACTTCAGGACCAAGTGTCCTTAAATTTTTAACTAGAAACTCAAACTTCAGGACCAAGTGTCCTTAAATTTTGAAGTAGAAACTCAAACTTAAGGACCATGTGTCCTTAAGTTTTCAACTTGAAAATCAAACTCCAGGACCATATGTCCTCAACTTTTCTACTTGAAACTCAAACTTCAGGACCATGTGTCCTTAAGTTTTCAACTTGAAAATCAAACTCCAGGACCATATGTCCTCAACTTTTCTACTTGAAACTCAAACTTCAGGAGCAAGTGTCCTTAACTTTTGAACTAGAAACTAAGACTTCAGGACCTAGTGTCCTTAAGTTTTGAACTTGAAAATCAAACTTCAGGACCTAGTGTCCTTAACTTTTGAACGTGGAAATCAAATTTCAGGACCAAGTGTCCTTAACTTTTCAACTTGAAACTCAAACTTCAGGACCAAATGTCCTTAACTTTTGAACTAGAAACTAAGACTTCAGGACCTAGTGTCCTTAACTTTTGAACGTGGAAATCAAATTTCAGGACCAAGTGTCCTTAACTTTTCAACTTGAAACTCAAACTTCAGGACCAAATGTCCTTAACTTTTGAACTAGAACTCGAACTTAAGGACAAAGTTTTCCACTTGAAAATCAAACTTCAGGACCATATGTCCTCAACTTTTCAACTTGAAACTCAAACTTCAGGACCATGTGTCCTCAACTTTCAACTTGAAAATCAAACTTCAGGACCATGTGTCCTTAAGTTTTCAACTTGAAAACCAAACTTCAGGACCTAGTGTCCTTAATTAGGAAATGAGGACTAAATTGTAATTTTCATATTTTCAACATTTTCAGGGGACAAATTGATATATATGCTGATGATAATAGTGTGAGGAATAATCCATACAAATTGTATCAGCTAAAAATCAGTAGAAAAATGTTCTTCCTTGAGCTTTCACGTAGTAGCTTTGTACTTGATGATAAGGTTTGATAATTCGCAAGACATTTATTTACTTTATTCTTAATTTACTATTTTTTAATTATTTTATGACTGGTGGATTTGTTTTATTTTTTGTTTTTTTATGAAGCATATTGACATTGCCCTATATTATTTGAGAAAGAAGGAATGCTACCACCCTCGCGATCATCCTTTTCGTTGCACAACTACATATATAGTTTTTGATAACTATATGCTACATATATATAAGGAATTCAATGAAGATGTTACAGATATCTTTTGGTGTGGTGATAATCAATTGGTTCTGACACCATATGTGTGGGGTGACAACCGTCGATGTGGAATTGCTTGGACAGAGGTTGACAAAATCTTTTTTCCATGTCGGCTTCCTTCAGAAGAAGATAATGTTGTGACATTTTGGAAATGCATTCAACCAATTTGATATTCGGTGGCAAAGATCACCACATCAAACAGGATCGTACGTGTTGTTATTTGTTATATAATTTATATGTACTTTAAATTTATTGTTTAATTGACTCTATATCTTACATTTTTCATAGGACTGGTTGTGGTGCATTCCTAATCAAATATGTGGAGTTGTTGATAATGGAAAAGGATGTGGAGAAATTCCAACTTGAAGACATAAAAGACTTTAGAAAAGAACTTGCAGCAAATATTTGGGCACATGGAGAGTGGAAAAGAAATTCTGGTTATGATACACCACCAGAAAATGTTGGCGACGACTATGATAGTGAAAATGAAACTTGTTGTCCGAAGGAGATGTAGTTTAGTTGTAAAGAAACTTAGTTGTAGTTGATTTTTTGTAAAGAATCCATATGAATTCTGAAATTTCTTGTAAATTTTGCAAAAAGCAATTTCATTTTGTTTGATAGCGTAATTTTTTGTCACAGCTATGCAAATTACAATTTCAGAAGTAATATGAAGGCATCATGTTTTTAATTTCTTTTTTTCTGTCAAGTATTGATTTGTCTATTTTCAAATTCAAAGTTAAAAACCAAGTGTCCTTAACTTTTGAACCTGTAAGTCGAAGTTAAGGACTTGACTTTTAAACTTGTAAGTGGAAGTTAAGGACTGATTGTCCTTAACTTTTAAACTTGAAAGTTTAAGTTAAGGACTGCCTGTCCTTAACTTTTAAACATGTAAGTCGAAGTTAAGGACTGCTCGTCCTTAACTTATAAACATGTAAATGGAAGTTAAGGACTTTTTGTCCTTAACTTCTGAACTTGGAAGTCAAAGTTAAGGACTGTCTGTCCTTAACTTTAAACATGTAAGTCGAAGTTAAGGACTGAGAGTCCTTAACTTATAAACCTGTAAGTGGAAGTTAAGGAATCCATGTCCTTAACTTCTGAACTTGAAAGTCAAAGTTAAGGATTGTCTGTCCTTAACTTATAAACCTGTAAGTGGAAGTTAAGGAATCCATGTCCTTAACTTCTGAACTTGAAAGTCAAAGTTAAGGATTGTCTGTCCTTAACTTTTAAACATGCAAGTCGAAGTTAAGGACTGTCTGTCCTTAACTTATAAACCTGTAAGTGGAAGTTAAGTACTCGCTGTCCTTAACTTCTGAACTTGAAAATCAAAGTTAAGGATTGTTTGTCCTTAACTTTTAAACATGTAACTCGAAGTTCAGGACTGGGAGTCCTTAACTTATAAACCTGTAAGTGGAGTCCTTAACTTCTGAACTTGAATGTCAAAGTTAAGGAATGTCTGTCCTTAAATTCTGAACTTTGAAATCAAAAGAAAAAAAAAGAACATAAGCGAAAAGAAATTTTGAAAATACAGACATCTGCTCAAATAAGAATAATCTAAATGAATCAAATTCATAGCAAAAGCTTAAAAGAGTCAATAAATCTACTCTTCTCTATGCTTCCCAGAAAATGGATGGACTACCAGAGAATATATACAAGTTGTTCTATTATGACCAATTATTCTGCAACTGTCACATTTGAATGATATTTTTGATGACTTGGTAACTAGAATATTCCTTTTCTTCTGCCTTCTACCTGGTTGTACTTTAAAATCTGGAGGTTTAATAATTTGTGACTTAACACTCTCTGGTACAATCCAAGAATCAGTATGTCCTATAGGATATATTTGTCTTTCATATATTTTCAGCCAAGATTCCTTTAAGTACCAGTGCGAGCAAAAGTTGGACTACTTGATGTTTCTCTTCTCAATAGCTGCAATTGCATGTATGCATGGTAACTCATCAAACTGAAACTGAAAACAATCACATGTTCTTTTGTTTAAGTCCACCAAGAAAGTAATTCCTTCTTCAATTCTAGAATTCCATGAATCAACAGGGAAGACCTTCAATGTTGAAAACTTATAAGTTAGTACATTATGTTAAATTATATTAAAATAATAACCTAAACATAGAACATAATACTTACATTCAAAGTAAATGCTAAATCTATCTTTTTCTTCAATTCCTCTTCTACCCAACAAGAAACATCATAAAAAGTTCCTTCTGCTTGATTTCTTCTTTCATAAAACCAACGTTGTAGCTTCACTTGGATGAAATCTATCATTCTTAATATAGGCAGCTCCCTTGCTTCTAATAGGACAGAATTCATTGAATCAACTATGTTTGTTGTGAGCATGTCATATCTTCGTCGTGGACTACAAGAGTGTGCCCACCTCTTTGGTGGTTCTTCCATCAGGTAGTCATAAGTCTTATTATCTACTTTTGCTATATCTGACATGTAAAGATCAAATTCTTTGCGCCTGTATACTCTTGCAGCACTTTGAAAAAGTTTTATGACCTCACTTTTCACTTTCCTTCGCTTTAGGTTCTCCTCCAAATGATAGATACAAATCCCATGGTGGCTTTCAGGATATACCTTTTCAATGGCATATGCAATAGCTTGATTCCTGTCTGATAAAAAATCAAGTTCTCACGGTTTCCAATTGCATTGTGAAGCTCACTAAAGTACCCCTCATAGGAATTGTTATTTTCAGATTCTGCTATTCCAAATGCTAGTGGGAAATTTTGGTTATTTACATCCTTTGAAACTGAAATCATTAAAACACCACGAAATTTTGACTTCAAAAAAGTTGCATCAACAACAATCACTGGTCTACAATGATTCCAACCAGCTATTGATGATCCATATGTATAAAATACATAAACAAACCTGAAAATACAGTATAAAAGAAGGTTAACAGAAGTTAAGGACAGACAGTCCTTAACTTCGATTTACAAGGTAAATAGTTAAGGACAGGTAGTTCTGAAGTTAGACTTACAAGGTCAGAAGTTAAGGACAGGTAATAAACTCTTTTTTGATTGTTTACCTGTAAGTGGAAGTTAAGGACTCCCAGTCCTTAACTTTTGAACTTGAAAGTCAAAGTTAAGGATTACCTGTCCTTAACTTTTAAACATGTAAGTCGAAGTTAAGGACTGCCCGTCCTTAACTTATAAACCTATAAGTGGAAGTTAAGGACTCCCTGTCCTTAGCTTCTGAACTTGAAAGTCAAAGTTAAGGAATGCATGTCCTTAACTTTTAAACATGTAACTTGAAGTTAAGGACTGCGCGTCCTTAACTTATAAACTTGTAAGTGGAAGTTAAGGACCCCCTGTCCTTAACTTCTGAACTTGAAAGTCAAAGTTAAGGACAACACGTCCTTAACTTAACTAGTTAAAGACAACACATGCTAACGTTTATAAAACAGACTAATAAACTCTTTTTTGATTATTTACATGTTGTTGTCGTCTATCTTTATGTTAGTATATGTTCATGGGTTCTTACTTCTCATCATATACAAGTATGAAGACAATAATTCATAATTCTCTTCAAGAGTTCCTCTTATTAAAGCAGAAGCATGTTGAATAGTACGCCACACCTTGTGATAACCAATGTCTAGTCCATGCAATTTTTGCATTTCTGCCATGACAAAAGTTGGTGTAACTTCAAACCTTGGGTCTCGAAGATTGTCAATAATGTAACCACTAATCAAATTTGAAGTTGCATGCCTTTGATCAGCTTTCATAGTGTTAACTGAGCAGTCATGATTTTTCTCGATCTTTACTATCTTGAAAAATGTTGAATCTTTAATTCTGAAAGAATGCACACTCCACCCACACCTATCATCATTGTATTTCAACGAATATCTTGTTGAGATTGATCTAAAAACCTTGAATTCAAAATGTCCTTTAATTTCTATATTCAAAAAATAGTTAATAATACTTTTCTTTTTGCCAAATATTGATCCCACTTTTATTTCATCCAACGAAGCATTTTCTCTTAATATCGTAGTTGGGGATTCTTTTTGTTTCGAATTTGACCTTCATCTAGTTAGTTGAGTAGAAGTTTTTTCAGCAACTTCTTCGATTACCGGTGCACTCTCTAAGACTTGAATACCCAAAGCTTGTTCGTTGTCAATCTCTAGAATGCTTTGTCCTTCAACTACAATAGAATCAAATGTTTGAAGCACCTCTTCAGTTATTGGTTGAGCTTCAACCATATCTATTTCCATTATCTGTTGGCATTTATTTTGATTGTCATGTTCAGTTTCTCTGTTGACATTTTCAAGGGTGCTTGTTGATCCAAAATCTCTTTCTGCAATATCAGCAATGAAACGACAGCCCTTGAAGAGTGAATGAGTTTTTAGTAACTCTATACATGTGTGAAGATCTAAATATTTGGATACAAGCATTCCCTTGCTTGTTATCAGGTTGATATCAAACCATATCATTGCTTCAAACTTGTCTCTATCCAATTCAATAACTTCAAAGATCTGTTTAATGAAATCTTAAAAATGAATTGCCTCAGGTACTAGAAAAATCTTTGTTTGATGATCAAGATACTTATAGTCTTCATTCCATATACCATTAAATGCAACTATAATGCATATTGTTTCCATCCTGCAAGTCAAGAGCAATCCTTGTATAATTCAGAATATGTACTGTAAGTTAAGGACTAAGTTAAGGACCAAGTGTCCTTAACTTTTGAACTTGGAAACTAAAGTTCAGGACCAAGTGTCCTTAACTTTTGAACTTGAAACTCAAACTTCAGGACCAAGTGTCCTTAAGTTATAAAATTGAAACTCAAACTTCAGGACCTAGCGTCCTTAACTTTTCAATTTCAAATTAAACTTCAGGACCTAGTGTCTTAAGTTTTCAATTTCAAAATCAAAGTTAAGGACCAAGTGTCCTTAACTTTTGAACTTGGAACCTAAAGTTCAGGACCTAGTGTCCTTAAGTTTTCAACTTGAAAATCAAACTTCAGGACCTAGTGTCCTTAAGTTATGAAATTGAAACTCAAACTCAAACTTCAGGACCTAGTGTTCTAAACTTTTCAACTTCAAAATCAAACTTCAGGACCTAGTGTCCTTAACTTTTCAACTTCAAAATCAAACTGCATGACCTAATGTCCTTAACTTTTTTAAATAATTTTCAAAATTATGACAGTATTTCTGTAATATTCAGAACAACAGCAAAAAAGTTAAGGACATTGTGTCCTTAACGTTTTCAATTCAATTTGAAACGGGGACACCAAATCCTTAATATTATGTCCTCAATTTTTATCAAATTATTACAGGACGCGATGTCCTTAAGCTTATCAACCAGAAATTCAAAAAAAAAATCTAATTTGTACCATCAAATTCATAGTAAAGAAATAAAAATCAGCAGAAACACACAAAATCATAACTTACTATAAATTTATGTTGATTTTTGGAAGAGAAAGTTGAATGCTCTGGTTTGAAATCGGAGGGAGAAGCTTCTGTAAGTTCGCGATCATAGTCAGGTAAGTTGAATACTATTGTTGTTGCTGAAGTTAATTGTGCTGATCGTTAATAAAAGCTTAGGTATAAGTTATAGCAGAAGGGTATTTTTGTCCAGTCAGGTAAAAGTTCATTAAACTAGTGGCTAAAGAATAAATACATTTAAAACACTGGCTTTGAAATAAAGACATCTTCTATTAGTGGCTATTTGTAAAAGTTAAGGACACTTGGTCCTGAAGTTTGAGTTTCAAGTTGAAAAGTTGAGGACACATGGTCCTGAAGTTTGAGTTTTAAGTTGAAAAGTTAAGGACACTTGGTCCTGAACTTTGACTTCCATGTTCAAAAGTTAAGGACACTAGGTACTGAAGTTTGATTTTCAAGTTCAAAACTTAAAGATACTAGGTCCTGAAGTTTAAGTTTCTAGTTCAAAAGTTAAGGACACTTGGTTCTGAAGTTTGAGTTTCAAGTTGAAAAGTTGAGGACATATGGTCATGAAGTTTTATTTTCAACTAGAAAACTTAAGGACACATGGTCCTTAAATTTGAGTTTCTAGTTCAAAAGTTAAGGACACTTGGTCCTGAAGTTTGAGTTTCAAGTTGAAAAGTTAAGGACACTTGGTCCTGAACTTTGATTCCCATGTTCAAAAGTTAAGGACACTAGGTCCTGAAGTTTGATTTTCAAGTTCAAAACTTAAGTACACTAGGTCCTGAAGTTTTAGTTTCAACTTGAAAAGTTAAGGACACATGGTCCTGAAGTTTGAGTTTCAAGTTGAAAAGTTAAGGACACTTGGTCCAGAACTTTGATTTCTAACGTTAAGGACACTTGGGGCTAAACTTAGACTTACATTCACAGAACTTAAGGACACTTAACTTTAGGAATTTCAAAATCAATACACTTAGTCCTAAATTTAAATTCACAAGTTAAGGATGCAAATTTAAGCAATTAACAAATAATAAATTACATTAAGGGACTTACGGTTTTTTGTGACCTTTCCTTTTCTCCTTGCCCAACCACGCAATGAATTTCTTCAATAATTTTGTATCATCTTTGGCATAATGAAAAATACATGTACGAGTGTATTTTAATTTTATCCAGCCTGAATTGTTGGAGTATTTTCATTCTGTGCCATCGATTTTGCTGTTTTTCTTTCCTGTTCAAAAGGAGATTTCAACTGCCAACTAAGCATCTTATTCCTTTTGCCTCGACCAAGCTCTTCTTCAACATTTCCTTCAACCTCCATAGGCAAACCCTCATCAATGCTCCTTTGTGTACTTGGAGGAGTAGGAGTAAGAATAGAAAATGATGGACCATCATAACCAATATTATCACCTCTCTTCCTTTTCCTAGTATATTGGTTAAGAACTTCATCTTTGTTTTTCTCTGCAGACAAAACTATATATGCACATTAGTTTGCTGCAAGTTGTCAGGAGTTTCAATTATGAATATAATATTTAGGACACGATCAATACTTGTCTCTTTCACACTGCCTTCTTGTATTTTTTCAACAGACGATTGAGATGTCATATTGGTTGCATTTTCTTTATCTTCCAACTGCATATTTTCTTTATCTTGCAACTGTTCTCCATGTTCTTCAATTGCAAGTTCACAAGATTCTACAAAATATTTAAAAGAGTTAACACAATTAGTACTTGTTATGTATAAAATTAAAAAGAAACCGTTGTCTAACCTTTTGCAATTGTCAATAGGATCCCAGTTAAATCATTATCTTCAGTAGCATTTTCTTCGCTTCCAATATTGTCGGGAAGAGAGCGAGGTGTACAGAGATCACATGTTCCATCTATGCATTTGGAAACAGTCTCACTTATGCTTGTTCCTTTGGTATTCTCGAAATCTTGAGATTGTACTCCAGTTCTCTCTTGATACTCCACTCCATATTCTTCCCTTGCAGCTTCAAAAGATTCTGTAACATTTACAATTAATACCCAATCTAATAATTTACTAAAACTAACATTCAACAAAACATGAAAATTTCATCTAACCTTTATTGGCAGAATTTTGAAATCCAAACTTCTCTTTATATGTGAGAGGTGTAGACATATCATATATTCCTTCAAAATATTTGCATACAATCTCACTTACACTTGTTCCCAATTGACTTTCTAAGTCCTGAGATTGCACTACACATTTACAGATTTTCTCTGTTACTCCTGTCTCTTTTCGATTTTTCTGCTCTTGAAATTCTACAACATCTTGAACTTCCACTTGTGATGAACCAAAAGGTCATCCCGTATATTCTATCTAATTTTGTGTTCTGAGATCGTAAAAACCTCCTTCTATCTCACTTCGATTTGTGTGCGCAGCCCGGGCGTGTAGTCGGGAATCCTTTAAGTGAAAAATTGATAAAAATGAAAATTTTGTATTGAAAATTTGAATAAAGTTGACTTCAATCAATGTTTTTGGTAAACGGACTCGGACCCGTAATTTGAAGGTCCCGGAGGGTCCGTAGAAAAATATGGGACTTGGGCGCATGCCCGAAATCGAATTCCGAGGTCCCAGGTCCAAGAAATGAATTTTTAAAGAAAATTGTTTTCTGAAAAATATAAAGGTTTTTGAAAATGAAATTTGAGGCGAAACATGTGATGTCGGGCCCGTATTATGATTTCGAAGCCCGGTACAAGTTCGATATGTTTTATATGTGTTATCTGTGAAATTTGGTAAGAAACGGACTTAATTTGACGTTATTCGGACCTTCAATGCAAAACTTAATGTTTATAGAAGTTTTGAAGAATTTTCTTGGACTTTTAGTTTAATTCCTCATGTTAGTGTTGTTTTATGTGGTTTAAGACCTCGAGCGAGTCCGTGCTAGGTTATATGACTTGTGTGTGTGGTTGGACGGTGTCCCGGGGGCCTACGGTACGTTTAGGATGCTCATCGGGTGTTTTAAGAACTTGGGAGACAACTGAACCATTGCTGGTTCTGGTGTCTCGCACCTACGATGGACCTTTCGCAGGTGCGGACACGCAGGTGTGGCGAGGAGTTCACAGGTGCGGAACTTAGACCAAACCCCCAAATCCTCGCAGGTGCGGTTAGTTTCCGCAGGTGCGGCCATTTGACCGCAGGTTCGACCCCAAACTTTTTAGTGGGTTTTCTCACCTGCGATGGTAGTTCCGCAGGTGCGGTCCCAGGGGCGCAGGTGCAGAATTGCTGGGCAGAACCGAGGGTTTATGTTATTTTCACTATTTTCGAATTGGGGAGCTTGAGAGAGGCGATTTTTGGAGGATTTTGCACCTGGGTAATTTGGGTAAGTGATTTCTATCCAGTATAGACCAATTTCCATGTCTCCAATCTTAAATCCGAAAATTTTGGGTAGAAAATGAGATAAACTTCATAGACCAAATTATTGAGTTTCGATTGAGTTTTTGACCTCTGATTTGAGAGATTTTCATATGTTTAGACTCATGAGTGAATGGGTGTCCGAAAAATATAATTTTTACCCGATTCCGAGACATGGGCCCAGGGAACTTTTTGCGCGAATTTCCTAATTTCGCGTATTAGCTTCGGACTTATTAAATATTTTGTTTCCTTGTGATGATATTTACTCTATGCAATCGAATTGTCTAGATTTAGGCCACCTGGAATTAGGTACTCGTGGCAAGAGCATGGTATTGAGGTTGTTAGCGCAGTCGAGGTAAGTATCTTGCCTAACCTTGTGTAAGGGAACTACCCCTTAGGATTGAGTCTTCTATATTGATTGTAGTCCGCGTACACGAGGTGACAGATGTGTACTCGAAATTATTTGCAAATATATTGCCCTTTAGGGAGTCTTGGTTCCTTATGTTCCCCGTATATGAATTGAACTTGTTATATTTGAATTCCTGATTCCTAATCTCATCTCCTCCTGTTCAAGTTAGAAGTACTTGCCTAGCATTTCTTGTTTCTTATATGATCTTATTTGACTTAAATGAAGACTTTGTTTTTCCTACCGTTATGCTATGTCTTCCTTCATATGCTGTCTATTTACTGAGCATTGTTCAAACTGAGTTTATTCGGTGAAGATAATTGTCTAAGTGAGATTGGTTATAGCTGAATCCCTTGCCAGGATGCTTTGGTTTCTTGGTTGCGAACTTGAAAAAAATAGAATCGTTGCAATATTTGTCTTATTTTCCCCTCGTTATGATTTTCTCTCTTTGTTCTTGGCATTCCTCTCAGTGGCTACTTCTTATGAGCGAGTTGTTACCACTTTTGTGATTTAAGTCTTTGTATTGATTTGCTCATCGCACTTGGTATTCGACCTTGTTTGCTTTCGTGCCGGTTGTGGCAATATATGTTGTTTCTATCGCATTCTGGTTGTTTTCCTCTGTGGCTGCATTGCATATTTAAATTGGGACTACGAACAGAGATCCGGGAGCTTTCCCCCTGTACTGCATCACATATTTAAATTGGGACTACAGACAGAGATCCGGGAGGTTTCTCCCTGTACTGCATCGCATATTTAAATTGGGACTACGAACAGAGATCCGGGAGCTTTCCCCCTGTACTGCATCACATATTTAAATTGGGACTACAGACAGAGATCCGGGAGGTTTCTCCCTGTACTGCATCGCATATTTAAATTGGGACTACGGACAGAGATCTGGGAGCTTTCCCCTTGTACTGCATCGCATATTTAAATTGGGACTACGGACAGAGATCTGGGAGCTTTCCCCTTGTACTGCATCGCATATTTAAATTGGGACTACGGACATAGATCCGAGAGCCTTCCCCATGTAATGCATTGCATGAAAAATTCTGAGTGGAAGACTGAGTTCCGGTAGTTTATGATTGAGGAGATTTGAATCGAAAGATATAAATATATATATTGAAAGTATAGTTAAAAAGCAATTATCTCCAGGAAAAGTTATGTCTAAAGGACTTCTTTTAGAAAGTATATTTGGAAAATATTTGTCTTGCAGAATGATGATATTTGAAAGAGCAGTACTTGGAAAAATATATTTAAACATCACGTGTTTTGATGATATTTGAAAGAGCAGTACTTGGGAAAATATATTTTGAACATCACGTGTTTTGATGATATATGAAAGAGCAATACTTGGAAAAATATATTTTGAATATCATGTATAATGATGATACTTGAAAGAGCAGTATTTGGGAAAGTGTATTTGAACACCCCGTATTTGAAGAGACTATGTTATAAAGATTTCTCTTTATAAAAATAAATAAATATAGATTCAGAGAAAGTATGTTTCAAAGAAGAAATTTCTCTATTCCAAAATAATTATATCTTTAAACTTTTCAAAATGAACTCACGATTTAAAGGTTTTCACTCGAAGGTTTGACCAGTTTTATTGAGTTATTGGCTAAGGCCTGACGTGGATAAATTGATGCAGTGTTGAGTTGCTAGTGTTTTTATTTGGTTGTAATTCCCGCCATTTGGATTACATTCTTTCCATTCTCTTTGTGTATTTCTATTATGTTGTCCGTTGATCGTGATTATTGAATTTTCTTCGGTATTATTCGATCGTGTCGTTAATTACTTTGAGAAATCGTTAGATAAATATTTTTGTTTCGGTCGTTTATACATCTATACCTTTTTTTTACTTATTAGATCGGTGGTGTCTTGACTAGTCCTCGTCACTACTTCACCGAGGTTAGTCTTGATACTTACTGGGCACCGTTGTGGTATGCTCATACTACACTTCTGCACATTTTTGTGTGCAGTTTCAGGTTATGGTTGTTGGTAGCTGCGCAGATCGTTGCTGAGGAGACTCAAGGTACCTACTGCTGCTTTCGCAGACTTCGAAGTCACCTTCATGTTTTATTTCTATTCAATTGTACTTACTTATTCCTAGACAGTTGTATTTAGATTTGATGGAAAGATTTCGTAGAGCTTATGACTTGTACTTACCGGTTTTTGGGAAATTGTAAACTCTGTCAAGAATTCTATTTCAAAATTTTTAAAATTCCTTTATTATTGTTGTTGTTCAGTGGAAATGTTAGGCTTACCTAGTCCCTAAGACTAGGTGCCATCACGATACCCAGCGGAGGGGAATTTGGGCCGTGACAAGTTGGTATCAGAGCTCTAGGTTCATAGGTGCTACGAGTCATAAGCGGGTCTGGTAGAGTCTTGCGGATCGGTACGGAGACGTTTGTACTTATCTTCGAGAGTATACGTGACTTTCAGGACAATTTCACTTTCTTCATTCCTATCGTGCGAGTTCATTAATCTTGAAGTTTGAAATTATCGTTCCATTCTCTCACCGATGGTGAGGACACGAGCGGCGGTTCCGGATGATGTTACCCCGAAGAAAAAATCGCAAAGGTTCAGAGACAGAGGCCAACGAGGAGCACGTGCCGAAGTTAAGAGGCCTGCCAGAGCAGCCGTTGTGGAGCTGCCAACAATTCCAGTTGGGGGACCGGAGGCACCTGTTGTTACACCCGGACTTCAGGAGACCTTGGCACAGTTCTGGGATGTGATTGGTACCGTAACTCAGGCGGGATGGATTCTGGATGCACCAGCTACTTCACAGGGCGGGGGAGGAGCTCAGACTCCCGTCGCCCATACTCCGGAGCAGCGAGATCAGGTTGGTCAGGTTCCAGGTGTCATGGCAGCACATCCTGGGATCCCAGTTTCGCCCGTGGTTAGTGCAGCAACATCTGAGGGGGAACAACTTAGACTCGAGAGGTACAAGAAGTACCACCCTCCCACCTTCAGTGGATTGGCGACAAATGATGCCCAGGGTTTCCTTGAGGAGTGTCATCGCATTCTTCGTACTATGGGTATTGTGGAGACGAGCGGGGTTGCTTTCATTACGTTCCAACTCAAGGGAGCGGCTTATCAGTGGTGGCGGGCATATGAGTTGGGTAGCCCGGCCGAGTCAGCTTCACTTACATGGGGTCAGTTTTTAGAGATGTTCTTGAGTGAGTTTATACCTCAGTCCCTTCAATATGCATGGCGTGCGGAGTTTGAGCAGCTGTGCCAGGGCACTATGTCAGTATCAGAGTATGTTGTCAGGTACAATGATTTGTCCAGGCATGCACCTACTTTGGTTGCTACAGTTAGAGAGCGTGTTCGCAGATTCATTGAGGGCCTCAGGCGTGATATTCGATTTAGCATGGCTCGGGGATTAGAGTCGGATATTTCATTTTAGCAGGTGGTAGGGATTGCTCGCAGAGTTGAGGGTATGCTGGATCGTGAGAGAGACGACAAACGGGACTATGATAGAGATGTCAGGCAAGGTCAGGAGAGAGAGGGCAAAGAGGTGATGAGGCCTCGTGGCCGGAGAGATCTATTGGTCTTTATTATGGAGTCAGGGTACGACACGGTAGAGGTTTTATGGGTCAGCCAGTTCAGTTTGCATTGCCGGCTTCACATGGGGTTTTAGGTACTCATAGGTCTTAGAGTACTCGGGTCGCGCAGTTTCCACAACCACATCAGCAAAAAGGTTGTTTTGAGTGTGGAGATATCGGCCACAGGATGAGAGATTATCCTAGGCTCCGGGCATATGTGTTACAGCATGGCATTCAGGCTAGTAGAGGGCGCCCAAGCGGGGGAGGCCCGACCCATTGATGTGTTTCGTATAGTAGGTTGGAGGCCGTTGTGCTAGATATTATAGTACATGTATGCTTTGTTTTGTTACAGAGGGGCACTATTTATATTTCATTATAACTCAGCTGGTCGGGACGAGTTCCCTCATTGTTGTTTTGTTGATGAGTGAGTTTCATGTTTTGCACTCTATTTTTGTGTTTGCTCCTGTTGGGAGATTCTGTGAGTAGTAAACCAAGTCTATTGTTTGTCTCTATTCAGTATTGGGAGATATGAGACCAATAGTAAATTGCTATTGTCCAGTACGGTAGGTTTGATGTGATTCATGAGTATTTTGTTCACGAATGGTGATTTGAAACTCCATCGAGATGTGAGGTCAACTAGCATTATGATTTTTATCAGCTGAGATGAATGAGTGGAGGAATTTCAATTGGTATGATATAGTTTCGGTATGTGATTCAGAGTTGAGGGCGAGATCCTCGTGATATTTTGTGATCCGATATGTTTGGGCCGAGCTGAGTACCGCAGTGGAAATTTTATCAGGATGGTATCCTTGTGATTTGTTCATGTGCTTTAGTTCCTTCCTTGTTATGTTATTGTGTAAGTTAGCATTGATAGAGAGTTATGCCTGGCAGGCTTGTTTGATAGTTTCCTTATGTGTTTCTCCTTTCATATTCATTCATTTTCGTTTTGTGCTCCTTGAGTTTTATCTTGCGGGGTGTGTGCCTGGTGGTGTTTAGTTGTGGCTTGGTGATTTGGGTGTCAAGGTTATGAAGTATTCGTGTTTCTTGCTTTATTATCAGTGTGATAGAGGTTACCGGATATGAGGCTAATTGCCAATGTTGAGTTGATTTCGGGCAGTCATTGCGACCCAAGTGTTGTTATGAGCCTATGTGTGATGTGCCATATTGTGTGGTCGTGCCTTATGGGTATAGTCGTGAGTTAATGCAGCTGGCTGGGGCTAATGTCGGATGTGGATTTAGAATCGGTCATTTTGGAAATGAGTAGAAGGTGAGAAATTGAGGTATGAGGCTTATTGGTAGTAATAGAAAAGTTAAATTGCAGTTGTGGTGGTGTCGTCAGTCTTATGTAGATTGGGGTGACGTGGGATCACCCGCGGGTGTGTGTTGGAAAATGCGCAATCTGTGATTTGATGAGTTCAAGGTAAATCTTAGCACATTCGAGGACGGACGTTTGTTTAAGAGGGGGAGATTGTGATGACCCAAAAGGTCATCCCGTATATTCTATCTAATTTTGTGTTCCGAGGTCGTGAAGACCTCCTTTTATCTCACCTCGATTGTGTGCGCAGCCCGGGCGTGTAGCCGGGAAGCCTTTATGTGAAAAATTGATAAAAACGAAAATTTTGTATTGGAAATTTGAATAAAGTTGACTTCAGTCAACGTTTTTGGTAAACGGATCCGGACCCGTGATTTGACAGTCCCGGAGGGTCCGTAGAAAAATATGGGACTTGGGCGCATGCCCGGAATCGAATTTAGAGGTCCCAGGTTCGAGAAATGAATTTTTAAAGAAAACTGTTTTCTGAAAAATATAAAGGTTTTTGAAAATGAAATTTGAGGCGAAACCTGTGATGTCGCCCCCGTATTATGATTTCGAAGCCCGGTACAGGTTCGATATGATTTATATATGTTATCTGTGAAATTTGGTAAGAAACGGGCTTAATTAGACGTGATTCAGACCTTAAATGCAAAACTTAATGTTTATAGAAGTTTTGAAGAATTTTCTTGGATTTTTAGTTTAATTCCTCATGTTAGTGTTGTTTTATGTGGTTTGAGACCTCGAGCGAGTCCGTGCTAGGTTATATGACTTGTGTGTGTGGTTGGAAGGGGTCCCGGGGGCCTCGGGTACGTTTAGGATGCTCATCGGGTGTTTTAAGAACTTGGGAGACAGATGAACCATTGATGGTTTTGGTGTTTCGCACCTGCGATGGACCTTTCGCAGGTGCGGACACGCAGGTGCGGCGAGGAGTTCGCAGGTGCGGAACTGAGCCCAAACCCCCAAATCCTCGCAGGTGCGGTTAGTTTCCGCAGGTGCGACCCCGGACTTTTTAGTGGGTTTTCGCACCTGCGATGGTAGTTCCGCAGGGCAGTCCCAGGGGCGCAGTTGCGGAATAGCTGGGCAGAAAAGGGGCAGAACCGAGGGTTTATGTTATTTTCACCATTTTCGAACGGGGAGCTCGGGAGAGGCGATTTTTGGAGGCTTTTGCACCTGGATAATTTGGGTAAGTGATTTCTATCCATTATAGACCAATTTCCATGTCTCCAATCTTAAATCCATCCTTTAATTTCGAAAATTTTGGGTAGAAAATGGGATAAACTTCATAGATCAAATTATTGAGTTTCGATTGGGTTTTTGACCTCCGATTTGAGAGATTTGCATATGTTTATACTCGTGAGTGAATGGGTGTCCGGAAAATATAATTTTTACCCGATTCCGAGATGTGGGACCGGGGAACTTTTTGGTCGAATTTTCTAATTTCGCGTATTAGCTTCGGAATTATTAATTATTTTGTTTCCTTGTGATGATATTTACTCTATGCAATCTAATTGTCTAGATTTAGGCCAACCGGCGTTAGGTACTCGTGGCAAGAGCATGGTATTGAGTTGGTTAGCGCAGTCAAGGTAAGTATCTTGCCTAACCTTGTGTGGGGGAACTACCCCTTAGGATTGAGTCTTCTATGTTGATTGTAGTCCGCGTACGCGAGGTGACGAGTGTGTACTCGAACTTATTTGCAAATATATTTCCCTTTAGGGAGTCTTGGGTCCTTATGTTCCCCGTATATGAATTGAACTTGTTATATCTAAATTCCTGATTCCTAATCTCATCTCCTCCTATTCAAGTTAGAAGTACTTGCCTAGCATTTCTTGTTTCTTATATGATCTTATTTGACTTAAATGAAGACTTTGTTTTTCCTACCGTTATGTTATGTCTTCCTTCATATGCTTCCTATTTACTGAGCATTGTTCAAACTGAGTTTATTCGGTGAAGCTAATTGTCTAAGTGAGATTGGTTATAGCTGATTCCCTTGCCGGGATGCTTTGTTTTCTTGGTTGCGAACTTGAATGTATAGAATCGTTGCTATATTTGTCTTGTTTTTCCCTCATTATGTTGTTCTCTCTTTGTGCTTGGCATTCCTCTAAGTGTCTACTTTCTTATGAGCGAGTTGTTACCACTTTTGTGATTTAAGTCTTTGTATTGATTTGCTCATCGCACTTGTATTCGACCTTGTTTGCTTTCGCGCCGGTTGTGGCAATATATGTTGTTTCTGTCGCATCTGGTTGTTTTCCTCAGTGGCTGCATTGCATATTTAAATTGGGACTACGGACAGAGATCCGGGAGCTTTCCCCTATACTGCATCACATATTTAAATTGGGACTACTGACAGAGATCGGGAGCTTTCCCCCTGTACTGCATCACATATTTAAATTGGGACTACGGACAGGGATCCGAGAGCTTTCCCCTTGTACTGCATCGCATATTTAAATTGGGACTACAGATAGAGATCATGGAGCTTTCCCCATGTACTGCATTGCATGACAAATTCTGAGTGGCGGACTGAGTTCCGGTAGTTTATGATTGAGGAGATTTGAATCGAAATATATAAATATATATATTGAAAAGTATAGCTGAAAAGCAATTATCTCCAGGAAAAGTTATGTCTAAAGGACTTCTTTTCGAAAGTATATTTGGAAAACATTTGTCTTCCAAAATGATGATATTTTAAAGAGCAGTACTCGGGAAAATATATTTGAACATCACGTGTTTTGATGATATTTGAAAGAGAAGTACTTGGGAAAATATATTTTGAACATCACGTATTTTGATGATATTTGAAAGAGCAGTACTTGAGAAAATATATTTTGGACATCACGTGTTTTGATGATATTTGAAAGAGCAGTACTTGAAAAAATATATTTTGAACATCACGTATAATGATGATACTTGAAAGAGCAGTATTTGGAAAAGTGTATTTGAACACCCCGTATTCGAAGAGACTATGTTATAAAGATTTCTCTTTATAAAAATATATAAATATACATTCAGAGAAAGTATGTTTCAAGGAAGAAATTTCTCTATTCCGAAATGATTATATGTTTAAAGTTTTCAAAATGAACTCACGATTTAAAGGTTTTCACTCGAAGGTTTGACCAGTTTTATTGAGTTATTGGCTAAGGCCTGACGTGGATAAATTGATGCAGTATTGAGTTGCTAGTGTTCTTATTGGGTTGTAATTCCCGCCATTTGGATTGCATTCTTTCCATTCTCTTTGCGTATTTCTATTATGTTGTCCATTGATCGTGATTATTGAATTTCAATCGGTATTATTCGATCGTGTCGTTAATTACTTTGAGAAATCGTTAGATAAATATTTTTGTTTCGGTCGTTTATACATCTATACTTTTTTTTTTTACTTATTAGACCGGTGGTGTCTTGACTAGTCCTCGTCACTACTTCACCGAGGTTAGTCTTGATACTTACTGGGCACCGTTATGGTGTGCTCATACTACACTTCTGCACATTTTTGTGTCCAGCTTCAGGTTATGGTTGTTGGTAGCTGCACAGATCGTTGCTGAGGAGACTCAATGTACGTGCTGCTGCGTTCGCAGGCTTCGAAGTCACCTTCCTATTTTATTCTATTCAATTGTACTTACTTATTCCTAGACAGTTGTATTTACATTTGATGTAAAGATTTCATAGAGCTTATGACTTGTACTTATCGGGTTTTGAAAAATTGTAAACTCTGTCAAGAATTCTATTTCGAAATTTTTAAAATTCCTTTATTATTGTTGTTGTTCAGTGGAAATGTTAGGCTTACCTAGTCCCTAAGACTAGGTGCCATCACGATACCCAACATAGAGGAATTTTGGTCGTGACACCACTCCATCAATATATTCTACATATATTTATAACACAAAATTTTTTATATGTATTACGCTATTTAATATAAATTTCAATGACAAAAAAATCATAATCTATATCTAACATTTCCCAATTTGAGTGCCAATAACAGTTTCATCATCTAGATATGCATCTCTATAATCGCTTTCATACTGAACTTCTGCATACACATCTGTATCATTACGTTCACCACCACTTGCATCTTTGTTAATTGTCATAGTAGGTTATGTACCATCACCATGATCAGCAACTCCATCTTTACTAATTGGAACACTAGATTCTCTCTCTATGTTCTGTTTATCAGCAATCACAAAAATCTTCAACAAAGTATCAATCTTTGATCCTAGACTTTTCTTTAAATCATGTGAAAGAAACTAAATTAGAAACTTAAGGACACACAGTCCTTAAGTTTGAATTCCAAGTTAAAAATTTGAGGACACTTAGTCCTTAAGTTTGAATTCCAAGTTCAAAAGTTAAGGACAGACAATCCATAACTTTGAATTCCAAGTTAAAAAGTTAAGAATAGGCAGTCCTTAACTTTGAATTCCAAGTTCAAAAGTCAAGGACAGACAGTCTTTAACTTTAAATTCCAAGTTAAAAAGTTGAGGACACTTGGTCCTTAAGTTTGAATTCCAAGTTAAAAAGTTGAAGACACTTGGTTTCCAAGTTAAATAACTTTGAATTCCAAGTGAAAAAGTTAAGGACAATAGGTCCTTTACTTTGAATTGGTGCCCTTAACTTTAAACTAACTGAAATTTATTATATTACCTTCATATCATTTACAATCTTTTTTTCTGTCACAAATATCTTCTGATTTATTCTAGTAAGTTCAGCCTGCAGATCCTTTTTAAACTTCTATGATAATCTCTGAATCAAAAACCATAAAAACAAAAAAGTCTCTTAAGCAAAAAACAATCAAATAAAAAACTAATGCTATTAAAAGATCTTTAACAATTTCCTTAAGAATGACTTCATCAAATTGTGTGGAAGAAGACATTGAGCTTTGATCTTGAGAAAATGGATCATGCACAGTAACAGCCTTTGCATCTTCTTCACAAGCAATAAATGATGCCATCTCGATCAATTTATACAACTATTATATAAGAAAAAAACACATAAGTTTTCAGAACTAAAAAACATAAACAAAATTAAAAAAAAATCGAGTAATCAGATTAACTTACACTTTCATTATGGAAGTATCTTTTACACAGAGGATCATATTGTGGAGATTCCATGTTTGAATAACATAACATCCGAGGATAGCCACATTCTCGAAAGTTAACAAATTGTTTTTCTTGGAAAATTGGCAACACTTACGTAATTCAAACACAAAAAGCAAAAGGAAAGCCAAGTAGAGTGTAGCTGTCCTTGTCTTTATCTTTGTCTTTCTCTTTCTCATTCTCATTCTCATTGGGCTTCAAACAACTCTTCAATGATTTAATAATGTTTCATAACGTAGAGAGCTCCAGTTGAATGAAGAGCAAAGTAGATCATCATCTACAATTTTCATTAATTTCTCAGACACGTTCCTACTCTTCCGCTTACCCAACAAAACAGATTCAACAAAATATATTGTTGCTAACTTCACAGCATCATCATCGCTGTCTTCAAATGACGAAGCTATACCATCTGGGTGACTAGAAATAAAATCATACAAATCACTTAAATCAATACGACCCTTTCAGGAAAATAGACTTTCAAAAGCCTATTCTCTTTTTCATCCAAACCTTTAATATGCAGTGTAGAAGAACAGTTCAAACCAGTGATTATATTAAATGCTTCCCGTGTAAACTTAAGTTCATGGTCAAAAACCTTGAGCGTCAACGAAAGCGTCATTACTTACAATTTCAGAAAGTAATACATAATGAATAAGTTTACCAGAAAACTTCACACTTTGTAACTTGAAAAAGTTCCTCAAAATACCATCCCTTAATTTCTTCCACTGTCGGTTTGATAAAAAACTTTTTATCGTTTCCTTATATTGTAGATCTCTTTTCCAACAACTCATGAGGTTTTGCCAAACATTAAACTCGAACACACGATCTCTTTCCATTATAACACTACAAAGGAGGAAAAAGAACATAAAATATTAAACTCGAACACACGATCTCCTTTCATTATAACACTACAAATAAGGAAAAAGAACATAAAAGATTTGAACAAGCAGTCCTTGACTTCAAGTTTTAAGTTAAAAAGTTAAGGACAAGCAGTCCTTAACTTTAAGTTTCAAGTTTAAAAGTTAAGGACAATAGGTCCTGAACTTCAACTTTCAAGTTTAATAGTTAAGGACACTTAGTCCTGAACTTCAAGTTTCAAGTTCAAAAGCTAAGGACAAGAAGTCCTTAACTTCAAGTTTCAAGTTCAAAAGTTAAGGACAAGCAGTCCTTAACTTCATGTTTCAAGTTAAAAAGTTAAGTACAAGCAGTCCTTAACTTTAAGTTTCAAGTTTAAAAGTTAAGGACACTTGGTCCTGAACTTCAAGTTTCAAGTTCAAAAGTTAAGGACAAGTAGTCCTTAACTTCAAGTTTCAAGTTCAAAAGTGAAGGACAAGCAGTCCTTAACTTCAAGTTTCAAGTTCAAAAGTTAAGGACAAGCAGTCCTTAACTTCAAGTTTCAAGTTAAAAAGTTAAGGACAAGCAGTCCTTAACTTGAAGTTTCAAGTTAAAAAGTTAAGGACAATATGTCCTTAACTTATAGTTTTCAGTCCTTAACTTAAAAGTTCAAGTTAAAAAGTTAAGGACAATGGGTCCTTAACTTATAGTTTTCAGTCCTTATTTTTGAGATCCAAGTCCAAAAGTAAAAAACACTTCGTCCTTAACTTTTATGAACACATTTAACTAAAAATTCATAAACACAGTTAGCTTATGAATTCGAAAGTTTCAAGTTCAAAGTTAAGGACAAGCAGTCCTTAACTTCAAGTTTTAAGTTCAAAAGTTAAGGACAAGTAGTCCTTAACTTCATGTTTCAAGTTAAAAAGTTAACGACAAGTAGTCCTTAACTTCATGTTTCAAGTTAAAAAGTTAAGGACAAACAATCCTTAACTTAAAGTTTCAAGTTAAAAAGTTAAGGACAATAGGTGCTTAACTTATAGCTTTCAGTCATTAACTTAAAAGTTCAAGTTAAAAAGTTAAGGACAATAGGTCCTTAACTTATAGCTTTCAGTCCTTAACTTAAAAGTTCAAGTTAAAAAGTTAAGGACCATAGGTCCTTAACTTATAGTTTTCAGTCCGTAATTTAAAAGTTCAAGTTAAAAAATTAAGGACAATAGGTTCTTAACTTATAGCTTTCAGTCCTTAACTTAAAAGTTCAAGTTAATAAGTCCTTAACTTATAACTTTCAGTCCTTAACTTAAAAGTTCAAGTTAAAAATCCTTAACTTTTAGTTTTTAGTCCTTAACTTTGAGATCCAAGTCCAAAAGTAAAAAAATACTTCGTCCTTAACTTTTATGAACACATTTAACTAAAAATTCATAAACACAGTTAGTTTATGAATTCGAACGACTATTTTTATGAAATATCCTTACATAATCAAATATATTGATTGAACCACAAACAAAAAAATTATTGAATAACATTATCACAAAAATTCGATCCTTATTCGACACTAAAATCAACTTATAATCGTTATTTTCGAAATTTCAAACATATTTTATGCAACACACATCATTGATCTCGATTAAACATATACAAAAACAATTACATAAAAGCAAAAAAATAAATCAAATAAAACAAGTGCAACTGGTTAGAGTTCGATAAATTACCAGTTCAATCGTATAAAACAGAGAAGATGGCGAAGGAAAAGATCAACTGCAACTGATTTGCATGCAAAGATGGTACAAATACCAGCACGAAAAGCTCTGAAAAATTTGTTTCGCAATGTAAATAAAGGGCAAAACAGTATTTCAAAATAATTTTAATAGTAACCTCTATTTTTGCTCGGCATAAAAAATAAAACCATTAGTAGCTAGAACAAGCAAATTTTACTAAAAAAGACAATAGGCCGCCATTTGGAAAAGGCAGAAAGGAACACGCCGCCGCCATTATAAGAAGAAGGATCTCCCGTTTAGGCCATAGCTTGATTTCCAAATTGATAGCAGCGTCTGCTTCTCTCTCCACCGCCTCCAATTTTCCATTTGCAATAGGAGTTTTGGTGATGTCTGAGAAATTCTCAGCGGCACTTAGGATAGGGGATTTGAATGATTACATAGCTCCCTCCCAGGGCTGCGTCGTTTCCCTCAATGCTAATTCTACTCCTAGGATCCCCCAGGTATATCTTCTTTTTTTTTTACTACACTACTTTTTAAGGTTAGGGTTTTATTTGAAATACCCTTGTCCATGTAATTTTTGTTTTCATTTTGGGCGAAATAGGTCAGCCTCTCTTTGGCATGGATTTTGTGTCCATTGCTGATTTGAATTTAGACCTTTATGGTATTAAAAAAAGTATTTTAAGCAAGGGTGGAAGTTAGAACTGACTTATAGGAGTATTTCTTAGGGCTGCCAATTGGTTTGAAGAATACCTAGCTGCTCCTATTTAATATTATTAGACTGTTGCTGCTATAACTAATGTTGAGTTAATTCTGCTTTTCTTGATCAGAATGTGGGAAAATCAGCTGGAGCACCGAGCAAGCCAGTAGTACAAACTGAACCTGTCAAAATTTCTCTCAAAGATTGCTTGGCTTGCAGGTATTACCTCATCTCTTTTTGGATGTACTGTTCTCCTGAATTGAGAAGTTGACTCAGTGATATGGGGATAACCTTAACATGACTGTGTTTATGTTTAAAAAAAGATCATAACAAGGTCAGCAAAGAAAAAGAAGCTGTGTCATATTAGCTACGTCATATTATAATATGGGCTGACTTACTCTCTCTTTTCTAACCATAGCTTCTGCTTGATGCCTTTTTTAACGTATCAACTTCCTTCATAAAAAAAATAGTTGGAGATGATTAACAAAATAATGTAATTGGTAAAAGGTCATTTTTGTCTTTCTCGTAATCTCTTATACATTGTATTTCTAAAATGTCTACCACGTTGAGTTTTATTAAAAGAATACGTCAATTGCAGATATCTAATACAGAGATTATTCAAGGTTTAGAAGTAGCAAACAAACAAGAATAATTTCCAATTACACATTCAAGCAAATGAGCCCTAGCCAAAGTTCAAAAGCAAAAGCGCAAAAAGAGCGCCAAAGTCTATTGGGAGCTTTAAGCACAAAACACAACTAAAGTTGTTTCTAGTGAAGAAAAGCGCCTGCGAAGAAAATATAAAAATGGAAATGGAATGCAAGAAAATGTAACTATAAACACAAACAATAATTATTTGGACAAAGGAATGGAAAATCAGTAATTAAGCTGTATATATGCAGTTAAAATCATGTCAATCAAGTTCAAACTTCAAAGTATTTTAAATTTCTGATTTAGAATAGAAGACGTACAGAAGGCTGATTGGTGTACTTGGTTGGATGCTAGGTTATTTACTTGGAGGTTAAGGATCGAGTCCCACTTAGTACCTTCTTTCCTTATCAAAAATAGAAGATGTAGTCTTAGGTTTTCCGTAGCCAGATTTCTTATACTAAATTTATTCTTAATCATGAAAGTTCAACCACAGTGTTTTCTTAACAACTAAAGTGTATCATTTTGTCAGCTATATTGATTGTCTTGTGTTGTGCTATTAAAGAGAGCCCATAGTGAAAATGACCACGCCTTAGCACCTTGACGCATACCGTAAAGAGCCAGTTAAGTGAAAGGGAAGTGCGCAACTTGAGCTTCACCAAGCTTCAGGACTTAAGCGCGCTTTAAGCTATCCTTAAACAAAACTGCCTCTAACTGTAAATCAACTATGACGATTCAAATAGCTTGCATTTTTTCATTGTTTTGGCAATAAGGAATTTTGGGCTACATTTCTATGTTAAGGCTTAGGTGCCGGTCTTGTTCTTTTCCCTCAAAAGGTAAGATAACTTTATAAATAAACCAGCACAAAGATCGTGCTGTAGCCACTCTACAGTATCAGCAGAGGAGCAAAAAACAAAAGTACTCTGCTAAACCTGTAAAGACTCTAGAACCTGTAAAACTATTTCAGCCTCATTTACATGTTCCATTCTAACCAAAAGCAAAACAAAAAAGTATTGGCCTTTATCTTTTGAATGGAGTTAGCGTTGTCTTCAAAACATCTTCTGTTTCTCTCACTCCAAATAGTCCACCATATGCACGCTGGTATAATATTCCACTATGGTAGCTTTCTCTTCCTGACTCCCTTTCTGTACCAGCACTTCAACAAGTCACCTGTTGTCCTTGACATGACGTACTCCAAACCAATCATATCCATGAAGAGCTGCCAAGTTAGGTGGTAACTTGGCAGTGCAATAATAAGTGACAGGTATTGTCTGTTTCTCTTCTACAGAGAAAACATTTGCTAGTCAAAACAATACCTCTCTTTTGTAGATTCTCATGTGTGAGACAAGCTTCAGTAAATACTGTCCATGTGAAACAAGCAACCTTAGTTGGAGCTCTGGACCTCTAAATTTGTTTCCATGGGGAAGGCTTTTCAGCATTATCCACCTTTTGTTTATAGCAACAATTTACTGAAACTCCATTGCTTCTTGGCTTCCATATAAAGCTATCATCAGTATTGAATGGCTTCTGATTTGTATTCAGAAGGTTGAAAAATTCAGCAACCCTGTGTACTTCCAATCATTGAAACTTCTTCTAAATGATGTTCCAAACGTCATCAATTCTGTTTTCTGCTAAAGACGAAGTATTTTTTGCTGCCAGAGTAAACATATCGGGTAAAAGGTTCCCGAAAGGTCTCTGACCAGCCCAGTTATACGGTGCTGCTGGTCTTGTTGCAGTCAGTCCATTATATAAGTTACTCAGAAAAATGCTTCATTACATTTTTTTTTGTTAAAAGAGAAGTTACTCAGAAAACTGTTACTTGATAGATATTTATTTTATTTAATTTTACTTTGTGTTTGAATTTTGTTGCTTGAGCTATTAAAAGCAAATGCCAATCTCTCTATAAAATATTTAACAATGGTGAGCAACTAAACTTGATCCCTGATTGCAGCGGGTGTATTACATCAGCAGAAACAGTCATGCTTGAGAAGCAGAGCTTAGATGAGTTCCTTTCTAATTTGGAAAAGGAAAGAACGGTTATTGTCTCTGTATCTCCCCAGTCTAGGGCCTCTCTCGCTGTTCAATATGGACTTTCTTCACTTCAGGTAGGTTTTGGTATTTTCATATTTGTAGTTTCACTTTTTGCTGTATATCTTCTCACCTGATATGACCGCTGTAATTCTTACTTCCATCTTTTTTTCTTGATAAAATGCCTTTTTTTGAGGGTGTGGGTTCGTGATGTTTGTTTTCCTGCTTTTCGGCAAAGTAAAAAAAAACAAGTATTGCAAAGCATTTGCTTTTGTTTGAAATAAATACGAGCTTGCACTTCTGTCAGGTCTTCAGGAAGCTCACAACTTTATTTAAGTCTCTGGGTGTGAAAGCTATATTTGATACCAGCTGCAGTAGAGACTTGACCCTAATAGAATCTTGTAACGAGTTCATGGTGCGATATAAACAATCCCAAAGTGCAGGTAATGGGGAGTCAAAGCCACCTTTGCCTATGATATCTTCCGCTTGTCCAGGTAATGGTTACATTTATTTGGTGTTTGTCTTAATTTCTTGCTTGAGATTCTACGACATGTTCTAATTCTACTGGTGTTGAAATTGCAGGTTGGATATGCTACGCTGAGAAGACCCTTGGTTCTTACATTCTTCCATACATTTCTTCAGTCAAGAGCCCCCAACAAACTATCGGAGCAGTCGTTAAGAATTATTTATGTCAAAAGCTAAGTGTAAGGTAGCTTGTTGTCATCTCGTGTAAACTGTAATTTTCATTTTTGTGTTGTTGAACTGTAATGCTTGGACTCTACGTGTCTACCTCAAAAAGAAGAATCAGTCATAAGTTGCTGTATTGCAAATATGCACTAAGCAATCAACTTTTGCTGCCTGTTGTGCTTCCCATCCATTTAATGCATCCTACAGAAAGTTTTCAGAGAAATCATTTCTTTCTCATTTACAGTGAAAATCAGTGCTGACAGATTGATATTTCAGGATATATGATATTGCATGTTAGTTGGTGAAAAGTTAAAGTGTTTATAATGTTCCTTAAATCGAGCTGTTGGTTGTTGTACCTGATCGCAGTCAATTGGTGCTTGATAGATTGCTTTTTGTACAGACCAGAGGATATATATCATGTTACGGTAATGCCATGTTATGACAAGAAGCTCGAGGCTGCTCGTGAGGACTTTGTGTTTCAAGTAGATACAGATAGTGAAAAAATTACGGAGGTTGATTCAGTTCTGACAACAGGAGAGATTTTGGATTTGATACAGGTAAAGAAAGCTTTCTGCTTCTCAGTATTACTTTCCCTCAGAGCAAAAAATGTGAGAGAGCTTGCATTTAGAGTACTTACAGTTATTCTCCTTTCTATCTTTTGTTTCACTCTTTTTAGGTTTTGTTCTTTAAAAAGGGCACTATGTTGTTTGCTCATAGTCAAACTCTTTCTCTTTGATGTAGTTAAAAGCAGATAATTTTCAATCCTTGGAAGAGTCACCCCTAGATAAGTTGTAAGCACTTTTATACACCTTCCATTTATTTCATTTGTTAATGCAAATCCTTACAATGGAGTGCTTATATGCTCTCTAAAGGTTTGCCAATATCGATGAGGAGGGCCATCTTTATGGGGTTCCCGGAAGCTCTGGAGGATATGCAGATACCATTTATCGTCATGCGGCTAAAGTTCTTTTAAATCAGGAAGTTAAAGGCCCTATAGCATTCAAGACTATAAGGAACTCTGATTTCCAAGAAGTTAGCCTAGAAGTAAGTTTGCTTCAGTTTTCTCCTAGGAGCATGATTTTATAGAATGCTGTGAAGACGCCCAATTAGTGTTCTATTAAACTAAGTGCCTGTAGGCTGGCACTGCAATATCTTCTTGATTTTGGTTCAATTATGATTTATTTAGTAAGATCTTGCAATAATAATGGGCCTACCCCAATTAAGTTCTCCCTAAACAAATGGAATGCTTTAAATTCAAATCAATGAACACCTAAGTAAGAATCTAGCTATTCCTAGCTTGATTCTATTAATTGAGTTATATAATCCTTTATAAAACTCAATTCCTTGATCGTCCCAACTTGCATCCCAACTTACATCTGGTGGACAATTTGGAAAGAGAGAAATCATAGATGTTTTTAAGATGACCGAAGTCCCATTCAGAAGCTGAAGATAAACTTTCTAGTTCTCTTTTATTTTTAGTGTAAACAGGAGTACTTACAAGAAGCTGAATCTATTTATGAGATTCTAGATTACCTATGATAGTTTAAGGGCTAGGAACTCAGCCTTCAATTCTCCTTGCAATTATATAGGACTCACTACTTTGTGTAATTCTGTTTAATAGATAATNCCCCCAAAAAAAATAAAATGAAAAACCTCAATTCCTTGATACTTGATTCTTACCTAGTCCTGATTCCATCTTCCCAAATAAGAACTAAGAAAATTTGGGCTTAATCTAGTGCTGACCACGAATTAAATTGACAAATAAAGCATGGAACCAGTTAAATAATCATAACCCAAGCAGATAGTCGCAAGCAATTAATAACCCATTAACTTGCAAACTTAGGTCTACAACCCTAGCAGAGAATTAGCTACTCATGCTAGAAATGAAAGTAAAAGCAATTAAAAGATAAGAATTTATAATAATAATTAAAATTAAGTTGAATGACTCGAACTCCTGATGTATTTCCAAAAGTTGCTTGAATCCTTGTTAAGAATGGTAGAAAGATCCTATTGAATGCTTTCCAGCAGCAAAAGTTCCTACATATTCTTTCTATCTACTATACTGCTTAAAAAAACTCGGTATCTACTATTTATGCTAGTCTAATTAATTTACAAATCATTTCTACAATACCCCTAATAATACTGCTAATTCAGCTACCAACGAAATAAAAACGCTGACAGCCACAGCACTTTTGAATCCCAGATTTGATCTTCAGGAGCCTCCAGTTTTGCTGCCAACAAAATAGATTCGCTGCAGCGCTTTGCCATTGCTGCTGAAACTTCGAAAAATTTACCAGATTGAACCTAATTCCACTGCCTGCGGCTTCCATCTGCTGCAATGGAATTTTCCTGCTGCAAAAACTTCAGAATCTTATCAAACTGTCACAATTCTGCTGCCAGCGGAATCAAAAAGCTGACAGCGGTTCTTCAGATTAGCTTGCATTTGAACTCTTTTTGAATCCTTTTGCTATCTTCTCTTCCTATTCAAAGATTTCCAAAATCTTTTAACTCTGCAACGAACGAATATCAGGTGAGATTATACTATTGTATACTATCAAAAGATGATGACAACAACAATAACAACAACAAAACCCAGTATAGTCCCGCAAGTGGGGTCTGAGGAGGGTAGAGTGTACGCGGACCTTACCCCTGCCTTTTGAGCTGTTTCCGGTAGACCGTCGGTGCGGGAAGGAAAAAGGAGAGGGGCATGCTATCAAAAGATGCAAAATTTTAAATAAAAGCCCCGCGTATCCAATGTTTTCAAGTTAATCATATATATGTAGTTGAAAGTTCTTTTTGAAGAGTATATCTATTATAAGTTCGTAGCAGTTGCCACAAAAGAGTAGTCGGCCATTGACAACCCACTGACGAGATGTGTATAACACAGGTGAATGATAAATCGGTCCTGAAATTTGCATTATGTTATGGTTTCCGGAACCTGCAGAATGTTGTTAGGAAAGTGAAAATGGGAAAGTGTGACTACCATTTCTTGGAGATCATGGCATGCCCTTCAGGTCAGATTCTAGATCTTTCTATTTTGTGGATAACAACTCTGAACCTCCTTGCATCAATGTTAATGGTTAGTTGTCTTTAATTGCCTCCCTCTTGATTATAGGATGCTTAAATGGTGGTGGACAAATAAAGCCACAGCCTGGGCAGTCAGGTAAAGAGTTGATTCGGCTGTTGGAGACGGCTTATGTAGAAGATGTAAGTGACATGGTGCAATTGGATTTTTTTTTTTGTATAACCAATTATGATTGGCAGAGTTTGTCATACTACACCATCTTGGACCCTAGAAATTTCCACTCCAGCTTGAAGTCTTTGCGTATATTTGTGCCAAGTCAAACATGAAAATATTCATGTTTGAGACGCTGAAATGGAAGTTCTCTTCTGTTCTGATTTGTGTTTGTGTCCCCATCTGTGGCTTTTTTCTGTTATAAAGAGAGCTGCTGCTTGTTTTAGCTTTTATATTTTTCCCCGTGTTATGAGATGAGGAAGTTTTTGGGAGTGTTCATCTAAGTAGTTTCTAATGAAAGAAAGGTCTACTCTTTAGAAGTTGCAAAGCCATGATTGACATGAGAACTCTTTGTTTTCTTTACACTTACAACTTTCTGATCTTTTGAAACTGAATGCTCTTTGTTAATGTTCAGGTTGTCGTTGCTGATCCTTTCAACAATCCTATCATGAAAGGCCTATACAATGAGTGGCTTGAACAGCCTGGTTCAGAGAAAGCAAAGAGGTACTTGCATACTGAATATCATCCTGTAGTGAAAAGTATCACTTCACAGTTGCAGAACTGGTGAGAAATGCAAAATATCAGCTTTTAACCGGTTGGCAGAGTGTTCCCTTCTGGTGTTTATCTGGAGAGAATTCTGATATTACACTGCATTGATTCAAAGTGCTCGCAATCTATGTTCAGAGGGCAGGCACAACAATTTTGGTCCTGAACGTGTTCAACCCATACTGTAAATATGTTGTGTTTGTACTTGTGAATTACACAATAGTTTAGGTTGCAATGCTAACATATATGCCCCATCTAGATTGGAAGTTGTACTGTACGTGTCTTATCCCATAAGCTATCAAGCTTATTAAGTTGACACACTTCATTTGTATCCGTTAGGAGAGCGGCAACTTTTTGATGCCAATAATAAATAATATCACCAGTATAAGTGTAGTCCTATTTGTATTCATAGGCTGCCTTTCTTTCGTCTGCTTTACATCATCGCGCAAACAAGCACATACATGTTAATGTCTTTTTGGGGCACCTACTCTTGGTTAATTTTAAGCCAGACAGTATGACCATTTCATTTTGAGGTTTTCCCCTTTTCATTAAGCATATTTCACAAGTTAAACCATGATGCAAACTCAGATGTTTCTTTTTAACGGCAAAGTGGCACTCATCTTGAAATTCGTGGGGAGTTTCAAAAACTTGTGACATACGGGTCTGAAATGGGGTTAGTATGTCTGAAATTGGGGCTTGCAAAAGCTTAGCTTCAGACGTGTATGTTTGAAGTTGGCATATTGTTTGTGTAGTTCAAATTTTAGACATTTAGGTTTGAAGTGAAGCTTGGCAATCCACAACTTTGGACTTGTGTGTCTGAAATTTGAACTACCAAACCCACCTTCAGACCCAAGATTTGAAGTTAGTCCTCGAGATTTTCATTTATCACTAGCAACTTCTTTGTATGCTGTAATAGTAATGTACTGCAGTCGGCAGAAATTTTGTTTACCCACAACTTTTTAGTTCTTGGATGACTATATCCACTTATGATACTTGAACATGCTTGAGAGTATCAAGTCTACAGTTCGAAAGAAGTCCAAACATAGCAATCATTCTCATTGTACACCAGAAAGAGCTATAAACAGTAAATAAGACTCAGCTTTGTAGCAGCAGTTGTAAGAAGAGGAGGAACAGACATCATTTTGTCTGAAGTTTGCAACGCTACACGAATGTTTAAGGGTGATCACTCTTGCGAAATTGGAACAGGAGAAATTAGAAGATGAACATAACAAATTAAAAGATCAAGTGTCAAGTTTTTTGGCTTCAAAGTTACATTTCACAGATGAAATATGAATATCTTTGAGAGTTTAAAGTTGAATTTTTATAATATTTTATATCATAAAAACAAATTGGAATATGACTTTTTGGATAATTTTTGTCTATAACAACCAAAGCTTCATTATCGAATATTAACCAACTTATGAAAAATATTTGTTGCAAGAACACTTAATAAAGAAAATAAGAGAACTACTTCCTATCTTCATTTCAAAAACTGATTTTGGATCAAAGATTAAACTTTTTTTTATTGCTTCTTTCACCAGCATGGTCCGCCTCTTCTTCTTTTTTTTTCCAGGTGAGTGGGCATAAGTTGATTCTTCCGAGGAAGCAGAAGCACAACACTAAACCGAGGCGGAGGAAGAAAAAGAAACGGCTCCAAAGAATATAACCAAAGCAAAAAAGAAAATTAGTAGCTGGTAAGTCCCTTCCATTGCCGAAGTTTAAAAATATCAAAGAAAAAAGAAAAAATAGGCTTCATTATATATGGCCTGTTTATGACCAAGGGATGTGGCGGGATGGATGGATCCATCCACCTTTAAGCAGAGTCCCAGGTTCGAGTCCTGAGAATGTAAAAATTCTTGATAGGGAGCACTTTCCCTTTGAACAGGTGTTACAGGACACAAATATGAATTAGTTGGGCTAGTGGGTACCGGCTTTCAGATGGTTATGCCAAAAAAATATGGCATGCTTTTGTGTGTGTGTGTGTGTAAGCAGAGGTGGACCTATGATTTGAGCACAAAAGGGACACCACTGTGTGCTTATCTACCGATAAAATTCGGCGTGCAACTCTTGAAAAACTTAATGATTATAATGACATATCATCCTAGCATAAATAAAAAGTTCTAAAGAAAAAGAAAGAACCAAACAGAGAGAGAAATTTGTTCGCAAAATAGGTGCTATGGAATGTGAATGTGTTTGATTAAGCATGTTTGACCTTTTAAAATTTCTAGTTTTTTAATTAAAAAAAGGAAGTCAGTGATCAAAAGGGCGTTCAAACTTTAAATTATCAAAAACTTACTAAAGAAATTAAGATTAAGTGTATGTTAATAGTCAAAGAATTGAATAAGAGTCTCAAACTCTTAGCTGCCACAAACTGAAGAAGAGCCTCAAACTCTTAGTTGTCATTGTCGAGTCGGTGTCAAAGTAATTGTTGAAGAAGGTTGTGCCAGAAAAATTCATATTTTTTTAATTTGTGAAGCGATATGATGCAATTTGAGGCTTTTAAATTTAAGGGAAGGATTTGAAAACAAATAAAATAAATTAAATTGACTATTACGTATTAGTAGTAAGCTATAATTGTATTCAAAAAAAGATAAAAATAAAAAATTAAGTAGTTTGCTATTAAATATAAATTATGTTGTATTAAAAAAACTAAAATAGAAAAGAGGGGAAAAAATAACTAAAATGGAATTAAAGTAGAAAAGAGAAGAAAAAAGAACTAAAATAGAAAAGAGGAGAAGAAAAACTAAAATAGAAAAGAGGAGAAAAGAGAAGTAAAATGAAGAGGAGAACAGGAAGCTGAAGTTGGGGTTCGATCCCTCGTCGTCCAACAATGTCGGGAACTTAAGTAGCCCGATCAACCACTTCAGCCGTTCGGTCCTTTTAGTTTCCGGGGTCACAGAAAATATATTTGAGGGGTCCCATATATAAGTACAGATATATATATAACATATATATACAGGATTTTTGCCGAAATTAACGGGGTCCCGTGACCCCTCGCCTCTATGTGTGAGTGAGGGAGGGAGGGAGAGTGAGCGAGGATCGTGCTCGGCACGAACTGTGGGAATAGGTAGAGTAGCGATACAAGGGGGAAAACCTATATTTATATCCCCTTTGACACCAAAAACAGTAGAAAAAAGAAAAGAAACAAGAGCTCTTCAATAAAAGAAGGAACTGTTTACATACAATAATAGACCAGTCACGATGCAAAGTTGCAGAACAGATTGATTAGATTAGGTTGTACAACATCAAATGTTTTCAGGTTTCGCATCATTCTGCATATTCAATTTCTTGCTCTCATCAACAGGATTGTTTTGATGTAAATGCGGAGCAGCCGATAAAACCTTCTGGCCCTGATCAGCAGATACAGCTTTTGGACAAGTAGTGCTTACAGATTCAGACAAAGATATGGATGTCATGTTGAAACCACTCTCTCCTTCAGGCAGAGATGTCGATAATGCATTCATTGTGCCCCCCGTTTGGGATAAAGAGGCACCACTTGCCTTCTCAGTTTCTGGCAAACTGGGAAGTTTAACCTTTTGTGATCCATCGGTTTCAGAAGATGGCGCATTGCCCAAATTTGATAATGGGGAAACATCTGGTTCAGAGCTTTTACCCGTTCCATCTTTTCCTCCACCTACAACATAGAAATACAGATCAGCTTGGAGAGGAAACAAAGATGTATGCACTACTTGACATTGATAAAGATAAATGAAACAAGTTGATCACCTATATTGGAAGCTGTGGCAGGAGATGCATTTGCACTTAAAGGCAACGAGCTTCCAGTTCCTTTTTTTATCTTTGACTGCATGGAATTCAGCATTTAAAATTCATCAGTAGTTGTGAAATGACCATCTATCTTATTTTTCCTTTTCATTTCCTTCTTGACCTTTTTTACATGCTCTTAATAGCCAAACAAAAAACAAAAAAACAATAGACATCTTGAACTAGCACGAGGGAGTTGTAGAAACAGAGTATCGCAAGCTAAACACAAAATAGAATTATGTTACAGGGCTTTGGGTATGTTCCCTATAGGAAAGTGTATAAGTATCAGGTACCTGTACCTGAACCTGTAAAGTTTTACTGATACCAAATATAGTTCACAGAAATGCCACTAGGTAGACCTACCCTGTCAGCCTTAGACAGCCAGGTCAAAGCAAATAAAGGATCCATTTAACAAAGAATAGAGATTAAAAAGGAGAAAATATTGAAGTGAAGGAGCCACATCTTTCTACAGTTTATGTAGGAGGTAAGGGGAAAAGGGAAATCGAGAGGTAAGGAAAAAACCAATTTGGCTATAAGGTTAGCGAAAAGTATTCCCTGCTGTTCGAGTTTAGACCACAATGCATAAGAGGATGTTACAGCAGAGCACCTCAAGTGTGCAGCTCTATTTACTACACTCCTTAATCAGCAGTGATATCGTCTGTCAAGGTCTTAGATTTATTGGTGATTGATGACTCACCTGAGCGCTCTTGAAATTAAACTAGACTAATTCGACAAGGATGGATGTAATACCTTGGAAATTTCTTCACAATACTTAATAGCAGCGGAGACATTTGTGCAACGGCCATGCAGAAGTGTGTAGGCCCACAAAAGTAGCTTCCGTGAAGTGTTCATATCGAGTATGTCAACTGCATCTATCCCAGGTTGGATATATGTTTCTGTAGCAAATTGAGATGGCACCATATAAACGTTTATACCTGATGGGAGCAATGCACAAAAAGTGTCCTTATAAAAATTATAGCAAGACCTAAGCAACATAGAAGCAGTTTCCATATCTTCATCTGCAGCTCTCTTTACTATTACATTTTTTATCTTAGACAATGAAGGGTTCCACTTCCTCTCAAGATCCTTCAAATGATTCACGTCCTCAAAAGATGAACTCCATAGTTCATCCAGTTGGAGATCAATACAAAGCAGTTGTGAATTCTCAAATCCACTAGCTGGCGAATTTGGAACTTGCACTTCACTAGAGAGTCTTGAATGCAAAGGTGTTATTAAGGCCATGCTAATTACAAGTGACCGACACCAAGCAGCAGAAACATGCTTATGAACTTTTGCGCAGTTACTATTCGACAACTTTGGGTTCTTCAAACGCTTGCGTATCTTCTCATTTATTCCTTCAAGCGCTTCAACTTTGATATTTTGCTCTAAAGACTGGATATATAGATAAAGGTATCTGCAAGGAATGTTAAAATGGTATCTGTATAAGCAAACTGCTTTCAGTTTAAGCAAACATGGACTTCATAGCTTCAAGGAATTTGAAACTGTATTCCACAAATGCTCATGGTATCATTTCTATTGTTCAAAGCCTGGTTAGGACTCAGATGAATAATAAACAACAGAGACACTTCTGGGACACAATGGGAAAATTCATACATTCCCAAAAGTGAAAAATATATAAAGTACTTGATGCAAGGACAATATCTTGATAGTACATGCAATTTTAATGAGAATATTGAGCAACTAACACATGTATAAGTGCTCACTCTATCCAGATTGTTATCAAATTACATCTATTTCTTGTAGTTCCTATTTGTGCACCAATACATTTTTTTTTTCGAAGAAGGAGAGCAAGTTGTGCACCACCACATTTTATAGGAACAAAATTATACAATATTTTGATAATCCGAAAATCATTCATTGCATATCACTCCAAGATGGTGTCAGTACAAGAGGTAAACAATAAATATCCAAACAAATCCTTCTAATGTCTCTTTTACATCAAAAACACAAATAAAACAAAATATCTTGTTTGATACTAGAACAAAATTATACCTGAACATAGTTCTTAGATAAGAGAGCAATTATTTCCTTATACCTTTGTTATTTTGCTCAGCTTACAATTGGTGTAGATCAATATTGAGACTACAAAAGAGATGGGAAAAATTCTTCTTTTTTATTACTATAGAGATGGATATAGCACACATAAAGTTGGGGTCACTTCAAAAGAACTTACCCAAATAAACAGCTCTCCGTCAACTCTGAGCTCTTTATTTCTGGTAAGCCACAAATATCAGACCACATGGTTACCTGTTCCATGAACAGAGAGAACATTTTCTCCAGATGATGCTCACTAGAGTTGCTAGCAGCACAAGACATATGGTCAGTTTGATGTATAGATGAAATTAATGCCTTTAAGTATCGTCCAAGAGCAACTGGAATGAGATCTTCAAGGCATAAGGAGAACTGGATGAAAAAAATATATATATGTTAGGCAAGGAATTTTTCATTAAATAAGAAATAGAGGTATAACTAAATTTACAAGAGTGGGTTGAGTTAATTAAATCAGAAAGAACAGCCAGAGCTTTAGGTTCCATGTTAGTATCCAACAGAACAGGCAACGATGAGAGAATTGAAAGAAAGTAGGGTCTAAATTGGTTATCATAAAATAGAAAGTTTAATCAGATGATCTATAACATAAAATAAATGTTCTTGCAGGCGCTTTTTATTTTTTTTCCTGCATTCTTTTTCCATGGTATTATACAAGTAAAACAACTCTCTTTGTATTTTTTACTGACTGTTATTCCAACTTGTAAAGCTCTAAGATATGGCATGACGAATGCTTTCCTATAAATAATAAAACTGAGCATTTGTGTCAGAAAATTTAGCTATTAAAAATACTTTCTTATGGATAAATAAAATAAAGCAACCTCAAAGGGGCTTTGCTAATATGCAACCTTAGAAAGGGGCGACACAATAAGGTGTATAAAGAAGGATGTTTTTTTTCATTAGACTAATCATTAATGCTGCTAATCATTGTGAACAAAGTATGCATCCAATTCATATGGCAGTACCCTCTTATCTGTCCTAAGACAGAAATAAGCCCGATCAAGGGTACATATGTCTCCTGTCTCATCCAGCAGTTTTAAATAGAATAATATGTACTTGCGGATGCAAGTAATGAACTTCCGAGAACTTTCTGCCAAGTTAACTTCTAGGGCTCTCTTGTTCCCTGAGCAACCTTGGGTTCTGCGCCTGCAATATGCATATTAAAAACATTGATCTGCATGGCTTAACTCATCAAAATTATTAACATTCTGAATCAGATAACGAGGAAAGAAATGTGGCTCCAATACTGACCAAGTAGTGGACCTCAAAAGAGATTCATCTGGAACATGATTATAATTGACTTCGTCCCTCATTGTTACCAAGTTCACCAGGTTAAATAAATAAAATGTTTCCATTACTGTATCATTTGATGATTACAACAACCTAAAAACCTCACATTTCCTAACAAACATAGGCATTCATCAATTTGAACTTCAGTTCCAGTCGGTCTTCTTATTGACGTTCACATTTCCCTAAGTTGTGATAGCGACATATCTTTCCCTCCTACTTGTGAGTGATATAACCTAATCTTGAGAGTCGCAACAAACTAACTTCTGCAATTGCTTACTCACCACACCCAACAATTTGCAAAAGTTGTGACATACATCTGAAGGGTCAAATCAATAGACTCAGTCCCAGCTACGCCATACGTAACTCAATCCTACTGTACGGCAATACAAAGTGTGACCAATGAACTTTGTATGTCAGTCAACAAAACTGTAGGAGATCTTACAAAATGGCTGACGTTTTAAAATCTTACTAGGAGGCAGTGGCATGGGCATCTTTGTCCCTTGATGGATGCTTACAAAAGATTACATAGTGAAACAATATTTTAGTGGCTTGGGATGCTTCAGATGAGATAAATATTTCTTGAACACATCTTTGGTGGAAGCATTCGCGAAGTTGGGAGGTTGAGCATGCAAAGTATATGTTGTCTAAAGTGTCAAACCGAGAAGATCCCCTACAGCTTATCCACTTCCCATTTACAAACAGTCACGGGAAGAGATCGTCTCCACTGTAGATCTGTGCATGTATTTTATGGTCTACATTGATGATATAATTATCAGAGGTGATGAAGAGGGAATTACCAAGTTGAAGCATCATTTTTTTTCCAGCACTTTCAGACCAAGGACCGTGGTCAGTAGATACTTCCTAGGTATGAGGTTGCTCAATCCAGATCAGGCATTTCTTGAAATTCTTAATAAGACAAGAATGATAGACTTTAGGCTCATTGATACTCTGTGGATCCGAATGTTGAGCTTCTACTAGGTTACGGGGAGCCTCTTAATGATCCTGGAAGATATAGGAGGTTGATCCGCAAGTAAATTACCTCACTGTGACTCGGATTGACATTGTTTTCCCAGTGAGTGTCATAAGTCAATTCCTGGATTTTCCTTGTGATAGTAACTGGAATGATATTGTTTGTATCCTTCGATACATAAAATATGTTCCATAGAAAAAACTACTCTACGAAGATAGAGGACATGAGCATATTGCTGGATATACTAGAGGACAGACTGGGCAGACATATGATCTCCCTCCCGATACTGCATTCTGGTTGGGAGAAATCTATTTCTTGGAAAAGTAAGAATAAAACGTAGTTGCAAGATCGAGCGAAGAAGCAGAATTATCGGGCTACGGCAGTGGCTATATGTGAACTCATACGGATCAAGTAACTGCTAACAGAACTACAATTCGGAGAGATTGACCAAATTCAACTTATGTGTGATAATCAGGCTACACTTTATATTGCATCAAATCCAATGTTTCATGATAGGACCAAGCTTTCGTGAAGTCAAATGATCAACTTGCAGATATAAACACCAAGTCCCTTACCTTTCTCAAAAGAAGGTATATATTATGTATCAGGCTTGATGCATACCATTTGTATGTGCCAACTTGAGGGGAGTAACATATCAATCCAAAATCAAGTATATTGCTTTATTTCCTGTAGTTATGTAATTTTGATTTTCATTCCTTTCTTGGAACATGTAGACTTCACTATCTAAACCCCCAATAGCTTGAGGGAATAATCAAGCAATGTTGTTTTCTTAATCTTCTCTTGCTTGTTTCATTTCTCTCAATGTGTGTTTTGGTATGATTTGCGAGAAAGGAACAATAGAAAAAAACATGTATGGACATTCAAGGCTCTTTTTACTTCCATTTATATTTTTTTTTTTTTGGGGAAAGAAACTATCTTATTATATAGGGATAATACATAATTACCCATTGAAATTTTCTCCCTTTACCAGTTGCATAGGGGTCCTATGAACCCCCTTAACAACTTTGAACTGGTACAATTACCCCCTTTCGAGCCCACATGGCATGGAGAGTGTATATCACTAACTTAAAGAGTGTAGGGGGAATCAAAAAAGAAAATTAAAAATTTAATTTTTTGCAAGAATTTTTTATTAAAGTATATTTTTTACTTTTCTTTCTTTTTCGTTTTTCTTCTCCACATTGTTTTCTTTTTTTTTCCCCCTCTTTTCTGTCTTCTCTTCTTCCTTCTTTTTAATTACAGGTACCTCATCCGCCAATTCACTGCCTCCATTTCCACCAAACCACCAGACTTTTAAAAAAAAAAAATTACACCCCTCATACTCATCCATTAAATCACATCCACCAATATTTCGATTGTCATCATCTCCACCATATAAGTTTCAAGAAAAAGCTTAGGAAGCTTCAACCAGATAAAACACAATCTAATAGAAAGCCCACAATTTTGTTTTCCAAAATAACCATCCGTTCTCAGGTAAGATCTATATAGTGTGAAGAGAAGGCTGAAGGGGTTATAAAATTGTGGTTTTGATGAAAACGAGATTCCGTGGCTTTCTCGGACGAAGAAGCCGTGGAGGCATCTGCGGCTTTCTCTGATGGAGATGGCAGATGTAGGTTTTAGGTGAATAAAAAGAGGGTAAAGAAACAGAGGAAGAGAAAAAGGATAAGAAATAATCTGAAAAGGGACCGAAAAACTGAAAGGAAAAGAAAAAGAAAAGGAAGGAGCCAACTTCATCAAAAGAAACCCATCACAAAGCCATGGAATGAAAACAGGAGAAAGGGATATGAGATTGATGTTCCTCGAGACCACTCCCATCACTGCAAATTCAAAAATGGGAACTTGAACAAAGGGACACGATGAAGAAGCAAAATGACAAAAACAATCAAAAAAGAAAACCAAAAATAATAAAAGAAAAAGAAAAATGACATGGAATTAATGTGGCAACGCGTGGGATGCACTGCCTTGGCTTACATTTGGTTATCAGTATTCAGGGTGGTAATAACTTCACTTCGAATTAATTTAGGGGGGTCATAGGACCCACACAAAGTAGAAGGGTGCATCTGACAAAGTGGGACAAGTCCAAGGGGTAATTATGTATTATCCCTATTATATATAGACACTTGGATGGATCCTTTGAAATCTCAGGGTTGATCTTTCCAATAGCTTATGTAGATGGGATGGCAATCCTTTTATACCATATACTAAAGCTGACGCCTTGGTGTGATATTCAACACCAAGATTTTGATTCAATTAAATAAAAGGGCCTTCCCTAAATAAAGAGAGAACAATGTAGGAGGAATCAGAAAATATCATCAAAGTGCCTCCTCCATGTGCTAAATGATAGGACAGAGAAGAAAATAGAAATGCGTACCTTCCCTTTTTAACCATACTGTCAATCTCCCACATGTTTATTGTGAATGAAGAACGAGCCGACTTAAAGCAGAAAGAAAGTTCCTCCTTTGCCTTCTCTAGATCCATCTTCCCACCTCTTCGATATAGGCCTTGAGCAAGCATATATCTAGCCTTATGAAAATGTTTCAGGTCCCCTTCCACACATATTTCAAGGGCAGAAAGACAATCATTGTAAAGTATCTGCCACACCCCTTCAAAATGTGAATCCCCTTTTACATCATTTACAGAGTAAGCATTGGGAGTTCTATCCTCGGAGCATGTTGATTCTGAAATTGATGGGCAAACCTTATTGAGGATATCCATCACAGTATCCTGGGTCGATTCATTGAAACAGTGCGCAGCAACAACCTAAAATGCATCCGGCACTAATTAAGTCAACAATTGTACTCCTACCACATGGAAAATGACCGCTTGAAAAAGGTAACTATTTCCAAGTCTTGCCAGCGAAGGGGCATGCAGATTAAAAGTATTCAGAAGTAAGCATTAGTTTAGACATGCAGTCCTTTCTGTCCCAGATGCAATTGTCAGGGTATGTTTTGGGAACTCTTCTGTGATGAGCTATGAAGAAAAAAAGAAAACGAAGCACATGCTGCTGAAATTCATGAACCTATATAGGTTGCTGATTAGAGAAGAGCGTTCGTTATATAATACACAAACCTGAACTCTAAGCAGGTTATGTTTAGAATAATCTAGTGAAACATATTTCTGTTGCGCTTGTATATATATTTTGAAATGTGGCTTTGCTGTGTATGTCTCTCGAAATTTTACATACAACTGGAGATAGAGTAGATCTATGAACAACGAAAAGAGCTAAAACTAAATTAGCGATCTTCACGACTGTCAATACACACCTGTTCGGGTCATAGTTTGCTTACATGTATAACTGTCACTGTGTCACAATAAAAGAGGAAACAGAAAGGAGCTAAAGCAAGTTTCAGAAAAGCACCAACCTTCAAGGCCTCCTCATCTTGTTTCCTACTTGTGCAAAGTAATTTCAACCGTGAACCATGCATCCTATAGAAAGAATCTGCAGCAGATGGATTCAAAGCAATAGCTTTAGCATAGAATGAAAATGACATCTCATGTGAGTATCCAAGCTTCTCGGAGAGTTTTCCCAGATAGAATGCATGCGACCAATCCTCCCTGAAATTGCAGGCTAGGTTACATTAGATGAAGAAATAATCAAGGGGAACAGTCACCAAACAGACTTACTTGTGTGCAAAGGCCTTCTGAAAGTGTCTCATTGAGTTTTGACAGAACATCATCCACGCTGAATCTTTGGACGGCAAAACAGATCTTTGATCATAGATTGGTACTACATTCTGAAGACCATCATAATATACTAATGCCAATAACTCATGTATCTCAGCCTGAAAGAAGCAGGAATAATCATATGTAGACTGTGAGAACGAAATGCACTAACACACTCTTAGCTCCAACATTAACTTTTTTTACAACGTAAGGTAATTATTATTAAATAAAAACTGGCAGAAGTTAATCAACATAGTCAAATGGCAAGCAAACTGAAAATTGTTAACACCTAAGTAAACATTTAAATCATTCTATATGTTTGTCAGGAGTCAGGACCACCAATCAAACAAGAAAGAAAAGAAACCTTGATACATGAAACTCATGTAACATCGGAAGATTCAAACTCCGACAACGGGTCTGTCCTTGATTACTCCTAGGATGGCAATAAGATCTAACAAAAGCAGAACCTTCACCCACAAGTTATCAGAGTGAAGCAAACCTGTTGATCTGCTGTTTTGGCTAAAGCTAAAGTCATCAACAAACATCGTCTGCTCCTTCTGCGACTTGCCTCAACTCTCTCAGATAAAACAGCATTTTTCCTCCATCCCAGAACATTTATTTGCTTGCTTCCATCATTTAGCAGCAAGTCTACCTCCTGCGTACCCAAAAGATGTACAAAAAACAAAGAGATTAAGTAACTACGACGCCCACGAACTCCCCACAGTATAAAACTGCCTTCAGTTAGGGTATCTATAGCCGCAACAGATAGACTGCAGAACAATCTTACCTCATCATATATATTTGCAAGTTTCTGCCAACTCTCCAAGCGTAGGAGATTGTAAATTAAATCATATTTGATGAGATTTGCATTTTGCTGCACAAATTCCGCCCCTTCTTTTGTCAGAACAAAGCCAGCCCATTTATCAGTTGCATTCATTTCTTCAGACTGAGCAAGAAGATAATACAAGTTGCTATAAACTTCCAGGTATGGCTCAGAACTGCAAACAACCAATGACAGATATCTGTTTGAGTCCATAGTCCAAAGTACTAGTAAATTCATTTGTTTCAAAATGCTGATCTGATAACTAACATATTTACCTTCCTTTTGATGATGCTTTCTGTTGTTTGAGGCTTCCGGGATCTGATAATAATATCTTTGTCATGGATTCCAAAAAGCTACTGGATCCTGCTTCCTCAGAGAGTTTGTCTTCACACATTTCAGGACCATCTAAGAACTTGTCTATTGCATTTCCAGCTAAAACATCATCTGGTGGTTGTGGAAAGTGCTTTCGTATAGCTCTAAGGACTCTTCGGAGTTTAATGAGCCCCGTTTTCTGAAAGAAAAGCAAAATTGAGAGCTTTAAAATCATATATTATGCTTAGAGAGGAAAATATAACTATATATAACTGAAATAATACTTCTCGCGGAATAAGGAATTGGAGGAAGAGGTTTGATAAGTAGGATTTGAGAAAAAGAAGACACGTAGCACTTACAGAAGAAGCTTTTGCATAGGGAAGTATATACTGAAAAACGTCAGCACACTGTTCCTTAGTTTGGTAATCACCCCGGCTTGTATTCTTATGCGCCGCTAAATCATCTTCATAAGATGCATCAGACCTTAGATTCAATCCATACAGACAGTAAAAGCACTGATCCAAAGCATTATCAATGGCAACTTCAAGCTCCTCCTTTTCATCTTCACTTAGCTCGGTTCCATCTTCGACCAATTGATCCTTTGATTTCTCCGATCTAGGGTACAAACCATCAGAGACATCACCAATATTCTTACTTTTCTCCACTTTAGTTTTCTCAACCTCCAGAGCTTTACTGGCAGAAATGGCTTCTGCACTAATCCTCTCAACAGCATCTTTATCTGAAGCAGTAGCTTCATCTCTATCTACCTGACCTGTCACATTTAGGTTGTCCAAATTTGATACACTTGATAACACTTTGATGTTGCTTCCATGAGAAAGTTGCTCAGATTTCCCTACATTATTATCATGAGAAGACTGTTCGTCACACTGAGACATTTCAAATTCCTTGCAGACAGAGTGAAAGTTAGATTTCAGTTTCATATCCAAGTTCAAGAGGTGCTTTATCGCAAGTTTTAGAAATGTTCCTTCTTCCTCTTCACCAGTTGCATTTGCACAGCAGACACCAAACTCAGCAAGCATGTCATGGATTGCCACGATCAACTCTGTCTGGCATGACAAGGTTAAAGAGATCAGCTTGTTTCTAATGAAAGATTAAGATAGAGTTAGCAAACACTGATGTTACAGTTGAAAGCACGGTCTAAACCCTCTAAAGAAAGAATGATGTCTCACTTGAGATTTTATAGGAACATTTGGGATCAAGTGTAGGAGTTTACAAAATGCAATAGCTGCATCTACAAAGTACGAGCTTTCTCTCTGTTCCCTATGATCTGAAATTCCTGGGCCAGAAAATTTCTTACAGGAATATGTGTTGGCAATGTTACACATAAACATCAGCAGCGACGACTGAATATCACTAATGACAGTCACTGGAACACCACTCTGCAAGGGAAAGATGTATCAAGTTCTGCAACCTTAGCACAGAACTTATTATCAAAAGAATACACAGCAAAAACTAAATAGATGTCTGATGATCATTGCTCATTAACTAAATAAAAGTTTATCATTTCTTGGAAAACCAAAATGTGAAGCATCAGTTACATTTCATCTAATATTTGTCAACAAGAACATGGATCTTAATTGTCTATATGACCGAAGTTCAGGATGAGAAAGTGCAAAAAGTCAGGTCAGATGAGAATCATCCATCTCTAAAGGAACGTTGTTTTAAATGGAGAGAGCAAGGAAATCACCAAAAACTAAAAAAAGGGGACAAAAGGTGGCAAGACCTTAGAACTAGAGTTGGAAGAAATTGCATAACACAACAAGTCATCCTTATTTAAACTTCTCACTTTCTTTTCCTAGTTGGACAAAGGATTTTGACCAAATGAAATCCATGACAGACTATCATATTGGCATACTCTACCTTCCAATCTTACAATAAGCATCATAACCATAGAACTACGGCTGACTATCTACTATGGAAAGTCAAACTATGAAAAAGAGGATAAAGTTGAACAAACAAGCAGTATATGAGTAAAGTTGGTCAAAAGAATGCTTTGAGCTTTTGTAGTAATATTTGGGATCAAATGTGGAAGTTAACAGAATGCATTATCTACATCTTCAACTATCAATTTCTCTTTGTTTACTTTGTTCTGAAGTTCCAAGTCCAGATAGCTCTTAGAAATCTAGGTGTTAGCATTATTAAACAAAAGCATCACTGGAAAAGGTCATCACTACAATAATAATTATAAGCACAATGCGTAATGCTCCAATCTTCTAGTAGAATTACTTGACAACTAATTAGCCAAAAAGCAGTGGATAAAGTTGCAAAGATCAATGTTATACTAAACACTATCAGCATAATTCACAAACCTGAAGACCATAACAGCATTAAACAAACCAAACCTTGCATATTTCGAATTGAATTCTAGAAATCCCTAAACCTTCACCAAAAGTATTGTTCTCTTGGCAGTTACACCAGTTCAAGCTTTAAAAGTAAGCTAAAGACAGCAGGTAAATGTTCAACTACATGTGGAGCGGTGCAGACAACATTACAAAATCAGTATTACATGTTTTTATAGTGCCCCCAATATGTGAGGTCAAAACCCCTAGCTTATTGACAGTGAGGAACTTGTCGCAAGCTAGACTTTTGATTTCTCTATCTTCTCTAGCTCTCCCTTTTTTTTGGGTGGGGGTGTGAGGGGGGGTTCCAGGTTGAAACCAGGAAAAGCCAATGGGCACGTTCATTTCAATACTTCCCATAAAAAGTTCACTCTATGGGGAATCTTAGTAGTCCAATTGTTGGCTACCTAAACTTTCACTTCGCTGGTGAGGGTTTGATTCCCCATCTTGTAATCCCCTCCCCCATTTCCCCTTCCCCTCCCCTCCCCCTATGTATAATAAAGAAAGGGTTCATTCTCTGTATGTTTGGTCTAAGATTCTTTACTCGAATGCAGGGTTTTTCCCCATCACATAAAAAAAAATTATCATTCTTCTCAATATTGATAGTGATATAGCATCCTTTATAAATAAAAAAAATTAAAGCTTAACGCATCTGTAACAATGAAGAAAAGACGCCCCAAAAACTCTTAAGATAAGACTAACATACAGTGCTTTCAGAAGGGTTACTGATGCTCTTTATCCTTGACGCACACTGAGATATTGCCTTCACTTCTTGAGCAACCAAGTTCCATAGGTCACTTGGGATTTCTTTTGACTCTGAGTCAGAGACAGATAACATTTTTGAATCTTTCATCTGGTTAGAAAGCTGATATTCTTCCTCACTAGCAGCAGTAATGAGCACCTGCAACTTCCTTTTATGGCAATTTAAATAGACCTCAATGTCCAATGGCTCCGTCTCCTCACATCCTTTTATTAAAATATCTAAGGCAGACAGCTCAATTGAAGTTAGCCCTCTCTCTGTATGATTGGTGACGCGTAATGATTCAGCACGGACCTCTTTTGGGGAAAAGAGAAGAGGAGCAAGTGTTTTTACACACTCAGAGTGCAGATTTTTATCAACTAACTGATGGATACCATCCTTCATTAGAAAATCAACGTCCAGTAGATGAATCTCATGGAGGATTCTATCGACAGTCAGCCTCTTATACGATTTTAAGTGGGACAATGAAACGAAGTCATTTTTGCTTTCCTTATTTGTCAAAAGCTCCATTGAAATAGAGAACTCTTCTCGAGCTCTCGCTTTGTCACCATCTGATATAGACAATTGCCCGCTTAACCAAAAAAAGCGAACCCAAAACCCATGATTTTTACTAATTTGAGGATATCCACTATGACCATTATTCTGGCAATGCTCCCTCGTTGAAGAGCTTTCTTTCCTGCCTATAATGTAGAATGGATAGTCCAAAGCGACACATTCAATTATTTTGCATAGATGATATGAAGCCTCTGACATCAAGCTAGACTTTTTCGAAGTGTCAGAAGAACATAAACCAAAATCATAATATAACTCAGCAAGAAACAAATTGCACTCAGGAGTTCTCTCCTGGCTCCAAAACCTTATTACCTTCTCCAGATCTAAAAATTTAGACATGCTATCCTGATACACGATGACTCGGTTGGCAACTTCTTCCAGGAGCATGTGACCCAAGTGGTAAGCACCGTGATTTCTTGTCGATTTCAGGACAAATTCAACAACATCACTACACTCTGTATCCGGTGAATTAGGAACATCCTCAGCTTTGTCTGCAAATCCTGCTTGATTCACAACATAGGGTCCTAGAAATTGCATTACAACTTTAGCAAGGTCCCTGTTGGTCTCAAAATCTAATTCTTCTTTGTCTGGTTTACGACTCCTGAGCCTTTCCAGGCGGCTGCTTCGTCTTTCTTGAGGTTGTTCTCCACAAATACTTGATTGATTTTCTCTACCAGCACTACCTTTCTCAGACTTGTAATCCACAACGCCAATGCTTTCAGCAGCTGTGGAGACTGAAGTAGTTTTCCTTTCTGAAGGATCCTTAGATTTTCCCGGTATGTTGGACAATTTAATGCTTACTGTAACATCACCAGATATGTTTTTCCCTAGTCCAAGTTCAGAACTAGATTCAATTGATGGATGTAAAATTTTCAAGAGTTCACTGGCAAGAGCTGTCCAGGAAACATCTGGAAGGCAGAACTCCAAACTTTGCTTCAACTTTTTGGAAACAGGTTCCTCATCAAGGTCATCACCTGCAGCTTTTCTCTTCTCCGAGAATTTCAGCCGCATATGTTTAGGTTCTAGCTTGTCTATCCCTCGTGGGGCAAATGGAATTGGTTCAGACTCTTCAATAGTTCTTTTAACATGCAAAGCTCGAGAATGGGAAGGCCAATGTCTTAGAATTAGTTCAGCGACTGAAAGGCAGGCAACCTCATCACCTATAGCAATAAGCACTTCTAAAAGTTTTTCCATGCAATTCCCTGCATATTATTCAAGAAGAAGCAGCGGATGAAGGAATAATAAGATTACCTCTGCCATAAGGTGAATATGTTGGCTCTTTTAACATTCAAAATCATGTAACAGGAAAAGCTTATTTAAGGAAGCTTATAAGAACTTAAACATGATATAAAATGCTCACAGTTATTGGGACTGCAATATAACCCTTGTTCAAATGCCCAGCGGGAAATGCTCAAAGATCCCATTGAGCATGCTAAAGTTCCCAGCTTATTCCAGACAACAGCATCCTTATTATCAATCTCTACAGATTGAAGATAGCATTGCAAAGCATCTTTGTGGTAAGGAGCACCTTGTTGTAGAAAAACATTGGCAAGATTCTTCAGTGCCAAAAATCTGCAGAAATGTGAATGAGTACAGTTACCCAGCATCAGAAATATATGTTTATACAAATATTGACAATCAGATATGGAGAAGGGTTGGGGGTGTGCCCATTATCCACCGAGTTACGACCGTGCACCACCACTATTCCTTGGGGTTTTGTCAGTTATCAAAACAAAAAAGAGATTGTCAATTAGTAGCGAATTATTTGAGGCTTTTATAGGGCAACTATCTTAGTTTATTAACATCCACAATCAACCATGAAAATGATTTTATTTGGAGGATTGAAGGCCATAATTGAATCTTAAAGCAAACATAGAGTGTAAGAGCAATAAATGAGCTTTAGCTTTAAATGCACAGGAAAATTAAATGGGAAAATGTTCTATAGCCAGATAGAAGATATGGTAGTCCACTTGCTATTCGAGACTATTAGAGAAGTAGTAGACAAGAACAAGCAAGAAAAGAATTACAATACAGTTGTAGTTCAAGTGAGAAGTTAGGCCTCAAAACACACCTGAGCTGCAAAAGATGACCATCACTAGGATTACTATCCACCTAGAATGTCAACAAGGAAAAAAAAAAAAGAATAAAATAATCATCAGCAAGGTTGTATTATTTACCTTATCAAAAAAAAATCATCAGTAAGGATGCAGCAGAAAAGATGGTGATTCCAAGGTAACCATCAGCTTTTTACCTGAGAGTTTGCGACCAAAGGATCCTTTAACACAGCCTCCAAAAGCTCACGAGCTTTTTTATAGTCTTTAGCTTCCAGTTTCAAAAGTCCTTCATGGTAAGTTTGTGATAAATGAAATTCCTGGAAAAACCAAGTTATTATAAATCCATTGTAAAAAGACGAAATAGAAATAGTGCCATGCTTACTCTTCATCACAGTAACACATTAAAAGTTTGTAACAAAAAATTTCCTCCATATAAGAAACAAGTGATCATAACATTGGATGCATAGCAGATAGAATCGCCAACTTTTTAAGGAAAATGGAAAAAGAAAAAAAGGGAGATGCTTTATAATGAACTAAACATTCAGTGAAAACTTTTTCTTTGGGATCTTAAGCTTGCAAAATTAGGGTACTTCAACACAAGGTGCTCTTTACTATTAATTGTTAAATCTCAACAACTAAGCAGACTATTTTTTGTTGCATTCTAAGGACTAATCTCTGTTTCCTACAGAGAGATCCCTTTTAATCTCAGACACCAAGTGCACCACCAACAATGTGTAAATTAGACAAACACACACACACAACAACAACAAAAAAACAAGAAAGAAACTTGAGCTGAATATTACCTGGGCTTCTTTGGTTGGGGCTAAAGGTTCCCATTGGCTTTTCGAGTCTGTATCATTGATAGCTGCAATAGAAAACTGAAACCCCAAATTTTGAAAAAGCAAAAACAATAAAATCAGAGAGACACAGTTGAAGATGATCACAAATATACTGCGAGAAGTTAAAATATTTGAATTTTATTAAGCTCTAGCTTACCATTGTAGCAAACGACTATGAGCCGAGTTGAACTCTAACGGATTTTCTCCATTTAAGAAATTGGGCGGGCGAACTTTTCTGTTAATAATTTTAGCAGGTTTCAGTGTTAAATCCTCCGTTCTTTGTGTTTCTAATTGTTTTCTGTTCTTGAATGTTTGCTAAATCGTTGTTTTGCCCCCAAAGTTTGGGTAAAATACGACAATCGTACTGGAAAAATTTGGAAATTTAAATTGAATTACCCTTAAGGCCTTAAGTAAACCCTCTTACATTTCCCAAACTTCTTATGGAAGAAACAGTATTTTTTGTGGTAAAAGCTTACATGTATTTATAATAGAAATAAACAAATAAACTAGGTTTTAGTGTACTTGCGTTGCACGTGTCTATCGTGTTAATCAATAAAAATATATAAAAATAAATAAATTTATTCTGCATGTACCCCATACACTCCTATAATCTAGGTAAACCGATTTGTATTTCAATAGCTTTCGTAGGCTGTCAACCAGACCCTCCCAATTTAATCTTTTTTTTTTTAGTCTTATGTTTCTTCTCATCTCAAAGATTTTCGTTTAACTCTAACTTATGCACCACATGAGAAAGTGAAAACACTCTAAAAGAACTTATTCCACCTAATCCCTTCCTAAATAATTATATTTATGGATTACATAATTATATATAGATCAAAGTAAAAATATAACATTTCAAAATTTACAAAACTTAAAAAAAGAATGACTACGTTTTTGTTTGACACAGTTTCCGAAAAATTATCCATAACAAAAATTGTTAAGAGTTTCCTTTTCTATTTATGTATAGGAAAAAATAGAATTTAAAATAATTTGATTCCTCCTTGAAATATATATTTTCTTTTAATTAACTTAAGATATTAGAAATTAAACACATTTTAGTTCCTTCTCTAAAACGTACTTTTCTCATTTATTTATGGTGGAATTTTAGAAATGTGTTTTTCACTTTTCTAAATCAAGGTCCTAGATAGGAAAGTAATTAAATGATTATTTTTAAATATTAGGAAAGTAGATTGAATGATTAATATTATATATAGGAAGACAACTAAATGACTATTTTATCCAGTGTGAACTCTATTTTAAGGGGTAAAAAAGGCGAACGATATTTCGCTAAGAATCTTCGTGCTTTTAATATAACTAGTCTCAATGTATGCGCTATGCATGTGTATTCTATCTCAATGAGTATTAATTTATTTAAAATATGTGTTTAAATAATAAAATAAAAGTATAAATTTCTGAAGATGATCATATATGTTAATGTATAATAACTCAATAAATAAAGAAGGTCTCATAAAAATCCTCAATCATGAGTCAATAATTCAACTTAAAATTTATTTCAGTTTGATAATATTATAAATTTAATTTCACTAGCTATCATGCTTTTTTTTTAAGTTTCAGCAAGAACAAGTCTTAAACCCTAAATAGTGCTAAAGTATAGAACTTAAAATATATAATCAGGCAACTAATAATCTACAACTTTTATATGATCAAAAAATCAAATTAAATAGCAATAAAAATAAAAAAATTAAAAGATACTAAAGCAAGCTTGTGAGAGAATTTATAATTGAAAAAAAACGCACTCATGACATATTTACAGCAGAGAATGACTTAGAATTAGAATTAAAAAAAGGGCAGTCCGGTGCATAAGGTATCCCGCGTAATTTAGGCGCATGGTTTATATAAAGTAAAATTTTAATATTTTAAAGTTTTAAATATTAGGACTTTCAGTCCAAATAAGAAAAAATATANATTCACATTGTTTTCGATTGATGCAGTACTTAACACATTATGCAATTCCGAACTGTTTTGCGACCATGATGAAAATAAGATTTTAATTAATTTTAAACTTTTAAAAATAATTAAATGACTTATAAATGAAGTATTTGGAGGGACTTCAAATTTTCTTTTTTGTTTATAAAGATCAAGTTCGAAATGGAAAAAACATTAGTTTTAATATTTAGTCTTTTTGTTGTAGGTATTTTATTAAATATTCTAGAGTACAAATATAATAGTCACATTATCTCTTATTAATAAAAGGGACAAGGAAACAAACATGGTAAAAGTATGTTTGTGGGTTTTTCTTTCTTTTAATGATTGTTAAGGTAAAAATCAGTGATTGATTTTGAAGTCCTATAAATTAGGATTCATGCCTTTTTTAAATAAGGAAGTATTTAATATACAAAGTATAATTAATTTTGAAGCCCTAAATTTTAGGCAAATAACTTAATTACTATTTTATCCAATATAGAATATATTTTTAAAGGGTAAAAAAAGCGAACGATATTTCGCTAAAGACTTTCGTGCTTTTAATATAGTACTAGTATTAGAGTACGCGCATTGTGCGTGTATTTCATATCAATAAATATATTTTTTTTAAATTACATAGATAATATGCATAGAAGTGTTTGAAATTATCAACAAAAAATAAAAAATCTAAATTACTAAGAAAAAAAAATCATGAACGTTAATCGCATTTATCTAACTCAATAAAAGAAGATCCCTTCTTTATAAATGCCTTATTATTTGGACTTTCGTTAGGAATAGATTAAGGTTTTCACGCTACTTTCTAGGTAGATTCGATCATTATCATTACATGAGATGATACTTGCTAGCAATTGGTACTTGTCAATCCCTTTAACTCGATAGCAATTGGTAATATCAGTTAGCCACACATTTCTAATTTGATATTTGTTCGTGATTACATGCAATATCTATCCGCTAGATAGATTTGTTGACACTATAACAACACTTTTGGAAATATTTTATTAACATATGCTTTTAAAGAAAAGCTTAAATAGCTAACATTTTCAATATTACCAACTCTAAATCTTAAAATTTTAGCAATATGAAAATAATCTTGAGCTCATAAGTATGACTTCTATAAAATTTGCTTTAAGTTTTCGTCTCTTGGTATTTTGAAGTGCAAGACTTCTAATGTCACCTGGATTATTATTGTTCCAGGTGAAATGACAATTTTTAAAATTATAATTTTTTGTGAAAATTAACTTACTCAACTTATATAATTTATCTTACTGTGATTATATTCCTATATATAAGGGTCTTCGTGCTTTTAATATAGTATAGATATAGATTAATTTTAATTTCTCATTATTTACCATATAATTAGAATTAAGTTGTTTTAAATACTAAATGAAGTAAAATAGTTCTTAAAAGAAATTTCTTATTTGATGTTAAAAACTATTTTGTTCGTCATGAATATAATCAGAGTGCCATTAGGATGTCATGTAATTACGGAAACTATGAACATCTACCGCTTTTGTACTAATAACAAATAATTGATTTTTAAACATTTAGTTAAGGTAAAATTTTAAAGTCATATATTTTAGGTATCTAGTTTAAATAAGGAAAGATTTCATAATTAATTTAATTTTCATGTCCTAAATATTAGGAAATGCTTAATTAACTATTTTATCTGGTGTGAACTCTATTTTTTAAGGGTAAAAAAGACGAATAATATTTCGCTAAGGGCATTCGTGCTTTGACTGCATATATGATTTTTCTGTTTTGATTCACATTGTTTTCGATTGATGCAGTACTTAAC